>JAQIXR010001499.1:0-12181 GCA_034700825.1 Quadroppia sp. Gr-Ori-00064
TATGTATGATGTAATGTATATTAATTAACGCGGCTTAATTGTTACATAATAAGATCAGGTGCATAAACTTCACTACTATAACCATTTTTTGAATTCATTTATGTCTGACAAAAATAAGAATATCTTATCTTAAATTGAATCCAAAATAAGTTTTTTTAAGGACTATTGTATTAAACAAGGTTTGGAATGTAATGCAACTGTCCTTAAGAACAATACTCAACAAAGTTATATTCACTCAAAATATAGAAAATGCAAAACTCGACCAATAATTAAATAAACGTAAAATCATCCAAAAATATAATTATTTGAAAAATGAATTTTTATTTAAATAAAAATTCCATAAAAAATAAAAACAAATTTTGGCTCAAATTCATTAACAATGAAATGATTATTAATAATAGAAAACAAATAGCGATTATAAACACAAACAGTGAGAGGACAGAAAAGAGCGATTCAAACATGTAATGTAATGAATGACTTACCAGGGGCATACAGTCCCAATGTGTTGTGTTGTGGGCAAGGGATGCAATGGTCGTGAACTCCGATTGACGGTAAGTGTTTGGCGAACTGTTGGTCACCACAACCATTAGCTGTGATCAGCACAACCCCAGACAATACCACTGACTGACCGCTTAGAGCACTATTGGGACATCAGAGCACAAATGCACCAAAAAATACTGAAATGAGACATAAAAATCATTTGAAATAATATTTAAAAATTACAAACAATTCAATAATGAAAATAAAACTATTTCTTAATTACAAAATCAAATGTTTGTTATAAAACTTGTTACAAAAGTTTGAAAACTCTCTAAACACTAAATGTTAAAACAAAGTCTTGAAAACGTATATCATTTAAGACGAGCGAAGAGTGGAGACAATCGAGTGCTGAAAAGCTAATCAAAGTCTAAAACATTACTTTTATATAAATTTTTAAGTATTTGTTACTGTTTTTAGTGTTGAATGTCTTCAAAAAAAACACTGACAAATAATTCTCTTTTTCAATGTTTTGGTTGAAAAGTAGTGCAAAAACTCTCCAATAATAACAATAAACTGAGTCTAACGTCAAAGAGGTGGCGAATTTCACGCAACAAATGCTTTAGTATTTTTTACTAACAATTTCTATGCTCTCTATTGTGAAAAATATAAAAATTATTACAAATACATAATATGATGAATACATACCATATATTAAATGTAATTCATTTTAAACTAAAACTTTTAATGATATCAAACCAAAATGTAATGAAATGAAAATTGAAAAATTAAATGACATTTGAAATGCAATCACTTTTCAAACATTGTAAACATTTTGTAAAATAGTGTATTTTATAGACTTTTTACTGAAACCTATGAAAGATATCAAATGATATGAGTTTTGCATTTCAGTTAACAATTACAGTAAAACAAACCATTTATTTAAAACCTTACAATTCATTGAGATATCAAAACATAATCTGGTTTTTGAACAAAAATTTTTTTTTGTAAAACTTTGCACAAAGAGGTAAATGAATATTATTACTCACATAGAAAAAAGTGGAATAATTCAAACAAATATTGTTTTGTGCCTCAAATACAGAAAGTTGTGAACAGAACTTATAACAACTTTGACATTATTTTCCCAAAACATAAAAAAGTTTTCTTCGAATTGATTGAAGAGAAAACAATTTTATTTCACTTTTGCGCACAATTCATATGGATATTCGATGAGATAAAAGGGGCAAAACATTGATAAATTGTTTTGGAATATTTTAAACAAATACTAACAAAAAATCAAACAAAAAATATAATATGAATAGAGATATAATACGAGTAATAAATATTATGTGAAAAGAAATATTTTCCCATTATATTGAAATCTGAATTGAAAATTGATTCACCAAAACCTAAGGTGTGAATACTGTTCAGGGGGTTCACTGTTTTTGACTAATAATTTGTCAATACATACAATAAAAAGCACCCGACACAATAGGAAACTGCAAATAACCAGGGGTTGTGTAACCAAGCGTTTTGTAATAGTGGTGGCAATGTTTTGGAGTTTATATTCAATAATAACCATAAATAACACTAAAAATAAATAATTACAACAATTATTGATATATAAAAACATAATTATTTTCTATAAAACAAATCATAAAACCATATTCAGTACACTATTGGTCATCCCTTTACTATTCGTTGCACTAATGTTCAGCTATTGAGATGGCATTGATTATACAGTGAAAAATATCGCTAATAATAAAGATATTCAAAACGAAGGAAAAATAAAAACTGATTTTTGTGTTTATTTACAAAACACAACAGAAAACAGATTTAGATTTTTATTATCCTTTACTCGAATATAATGAAAGATCATTTATTATCATTTCTTTTATATTCCTCTCATATTAAATGTGTGCAAAAAATCAATTTATATTCAATATTATTACTCAAATGACACGCCTTTTCATAGACTATATATTCAATGAATACCAGAGCGAAAAATGGTATAAATTATTATTTTTTGCATAAAATCTTTATATATTCAAAGGGCAATGAATTAAAAGGGTGTAGCCATGTGTTCAATATTATTGTACTCAGATTTCTTATTTATTAGCAACTTGGTCTAATATAAATTGATTATATTTCTAGATTATAATGCATACAAAATCATGATCAAGGTCATTTAGGAATCAATATTAGAGATGTATAAAGAATTTTGTAGTAAATGTTTGATTATTGACGAGCGCAACCCTTGGCTATAATAGCATAATAGATATAACAGTCATTTGCTTCAAAAAAGGGGTTCTTTACATGAAAATCATTTTTCAATACATTATTCAAACATAAATTTTTTTGACAAATTTTATTCATTTATTATATAAGAAGATATGAAATCTGAATATAAAATAAATTTTCATCGCATGAATAAAAAAATAAATATTTAGTCTTATATTATATTAAAAAAAAACTTATTGTTGTGATAGGAATGGCTGTTTGTGTCAGGCATTTAATCAATATTCAGAGGAATATTCTGTTTTATGTACAGTCGAGTGAAGAAAAATATAAAACCTTAACAAACAATATGCGATAATTTGTTTATAATTGTAATCATAAGATAACTATTATTCACAAAACTTGTGATGCGTTTCAAAGATTTGTTCATTTGATTAATAATTGATATATTTTTTCTTAAGGGTTAATAAATTACTTCTTCAATACCATTAATAGTCTCTATAATAAACATTTCTATCATTAAACGGTTAACCGGAAACTCAATATAAAGATTACATCTGAAATAGATTTATGTCTTTCTATTAATTATATCCTAATATCACTTCACCAAAAGTAATACAAAGACTGATATTTAATTGTTAATAACATTCAATGAAATGATTACAAAAATTGTATTTTAAATAAAAACAAGAATTACATAAAATAACAAACTTTTTTGTCATCATTTAAATTAAACAAAAGAAAAACATTTGTTTTAAAGGCATTTATTTGTCTTAATTAATATAATGTTGAAATAAAGATAACATTTCATATAATTTAATATTGAATTCAAATAAATGTTTTCATTAATAGAAAATTCATTAAAAATAATCAATTATTGCTGAGAATAAACCTATTCTAAAGCCCTTTCCTCGCATCGGCTTATTCTCAACACTCACTCATATTAATAATAATATAATTAATTCTTTTGAGAGATTTTTTTGTTGCAAATTAACATAAATTAAAATTATATAATTATATATCAAATTATTCTATTAATTATACTTTTGTGTGACTTAAAAGTTATACCAAAATGACAACAATTATTAAATGTGAAAAAATTGGATTTTTTCAAAAAATTAAATCATTTAAATAGACTTTAAATCATTAAATAGTAATCAATTTTTATATAAAAAATTATATCATTTGCAAACAGATTATGAATGAAAGAAATATATAATACATTAGTTATACAGTACTATATGTACTCAATGTCTTATAGTTGACATAAGGCTCAAAGACTTGACATTCAATTCTATTATTCATTTTTACGAAGCGATCATTAATTTTTAAAACATGAATAAAGACTGAGTTTTACTGTATATAATATATATATAATCCGTTTCTCTAATGAAAAATACACTCAAAAGTGAATTAGATTTTGGGAAAGAAATAAATATATATATCTCTGGCCTTCGAAGACAGGAATGATAGAAATCTAATAATATTTATTAAAGCAATGTTCAAATAATACGTAAACATGGATAGGAAGGAACGGCATATAAGATGTTCAATGAATAATAATGTAATAATAATTAATATTTTTTTGAATAAGTCTTTACTTTTTGAATAAATCTTTAAAAAACATTTTTAAACAAAAATAAACCTTATTTGCCTTAAAGGGGTTTGATTTGCAAAATGATTATATGAGACATAAAAATAAATTGTAATTTCGATTAAATTTGATTTCAATTCATTTGATGAGTCACTCAATTGGACTCAATTGGGGTCTCATTTCAGATGAATAATATCATTGCAATTCTATACACCTTTTTCTATTCAAATACAACATAACTATTATTTTGATGCAAACACTCATTACAATCCAATTGTACTCTAATATCACATACTTCTCCCTTTCCTCTCAAATCATAGCAAATAAACACTTATAATGAAAAATAATTGAGTTATTGTCGACAAAATAACCACTTTATTTCTAAATGAACAAGGTCTATTGAAATATGTTTACAATGTGAAACTAGCAAAAGGTTTAGTTGAGATCGTATTATTACAAATAAATTAAAGTAATAATAATATTGTTTCACAAAAATAATATTCAATTAAATCAAAATTGAAATTATTGTTCAAATGAAGGAAAATCCAAAAAATAAGACTTTTTTGTTGAATAAAATTTATATGAAATGAAATGACAATTAATTTTATGAATAATTGTATTTCGATTTAAATATTTATTAAAAATCTAATCAAATGTTGAAATCATTTCAATCTCAGTGTGCAGTCTGTCTGTCCTTAAAGTGTTAATTAAATTTTCCGAAAATAATAAATCATTTTTAATATTCATAAAAAATTGAAACAAAAATTTATTTTTAAATAAATGAATAAAAATGTTTGAAAAATATGGTTAAAATTGAAATATTATTTTAAATTTTAATTAAAGTTTTGGTAAAGTTTTAAATGAAAAATAAATATTTGAATATTATTTCCAATTTTTCACTGAATGAGAATTTTGTTTTAGATATGAGTATAAATCTTGTGATTAATCTTCAATATATGCGTCAGTTTTGAAATAATTATTTCATTCATTCATTGAATTACTGATCAGTTTGTGTTTCGCATCAAATATGTAATTATTTGACAGCAAATTATCGGATCGTTATTCTAATAACAGTAATGCAAAATATAATATATTAGGCCTCAGAGGACATACAGTTTATTTTTTGTACCCCTTTCTCTTACTGTTGTTTGTCAAGAAATACTGTATATTTTGGGACCCTTTTCATTATTTTCATATTTTTGTTGAATTCTTACTCTCAATAAAGTTATGTTTTTTTTGTGAATGTTTTAAACATTATTGGTTTCATTGGTTTTAAATAATCATCATTTATTATGTCTCTTCAAAAGTGCTAAAACCTTTAGCACTGATATATTAGGGAATATTGTGTTATGACCACAAACTTCGTTGTGGTCTCACATAATGTGGTCACACATAATATCTTCTGAAAGTTATTTAAATATTCAATATATAAGTGAAACAAACTATTCGACAATTTTTAGAATTCAATGTATTTTATAAATATTTAAATAAAAAACTTTTAATTAAAAACATTATAGGATTACAAATGATTAATACTTAATAATTCTATTGTTATAAAATTTAGTGCATTATTGAAACCATTAAAATATAATTTTTTTGAAAACAATACAATAATTATGGGAAAACTCAAACAAAGAATTTAATTAAAAATAAATTTATCTTTTATTAAATTAATGGTAAAAATAAATCATAAGTTTATATTCATGTTATTTATTATAAATATTTATCATTGAATTTAAAGAAAACTAATTATTATTTGCACTTTTATTGTATTAATTGAATAATTGAATAAAATTTCATTAATCTTTAATCTCTTAAAAAATTATATTCAACACAAAAGTAATTTTGAAGAAAAGTTATAATTTTTTTGTAATAATTTCTCAAAATCAAAGTTTTATATTATTTTTACATAAAAAAAATAAATAATATATTATTTTGCCTTAAAGTGAATACAAAACTTCTTGTCCCGAGTCGTGCAAAATGCAAATGCAATTAATATTAATTTTGTTTTTCTAATATTTTTATGCAAAAGACCTTCAAATATATTGATAAGAAAACACTTTATTATTCTCACAAAAATTTTAGAAAAACATTTCTAATTCAAACCTATATTAAAACACACTCTTTTTGCCCAATAATTACAAATAGTTTCTCAATACAAAAAAATGATCACTTTTTAGGGGGTTTTGCACTAAATATTCATATATTCGATTCGTTTATTATTTGTCAAAAATTGTTTTCAATTATATTTGTAATAAATTAATTTGCATTTAATGTTCAAATAATGCTATATTAATAACAATAAAGAAATACAATTTGTTAACAAATAATGTATTGCTTTTCGATGTAATAAAATATCGAATAAATATATATTAAATGATATAAAACATTAAAGAGTTGACTATTTATGTAAATATAGCCATAAAATACACATTTTCAATATATGTCTCACAAGTAATCAATCAATAAATCAATTTAGTTTTCGTTATTAAATCTCAGCAATCAATCAATCAATCATTCAATCGATTATCAAATTATATTCAATTTAAGAGCAATAAATAAAAACTTTGGCTCAGGTTAGTTTCAATACGATTTCATTGAAAATATGACTTTTATTACAACAATTTATGCGATTATTAAAAGAATTTATAGAAATTTATTTAATTATTTTTTATATAAACTACAAATTCAGTAAAAAAGTCTCAAATAAATCAATTTTATAAAAATGTTTTCAATTTTAAAATATTTGTCGAAAAAATATTTAAAAAATAAAAACTTTTCTCTTAAACATGTGATCATAGATAAGATTCATTTATAAGGCCATCAAAAACAAAGTAAAATTAATATAACTCTGACCGCAGGGGTATTTTCGAAGGTCTTAATTGAATGGCTTATTAATTACTGGGCTTTAAGCAAATAAGACAAAAGTGATTCAAGTGATTCTGATCAGTCTATGATCACTCTTTGAGCCTCTAATCATTGCTTTCATATACGGTTATAAATAAGTGAAAACAAACTCTTTATAAGCAAACGATTTGCAATAAATTATTAATAATTATCAATAGTTATTCACTTCTAACGAACAAAACTAATTAAACATTTGTTCACACAATTCAATGTTGAAAAACAACTAATTTGTATAATATTTTTGAATTTTTTTTAAATATTTTTTTTAAAATTATTTTGTTTAATGATTACAATTAAAAACGAAATTATATTCATTCAGACTATATATAAACCATAAAAATCAAAATAAATATACTTTAAAAATAGTAATATTTATGGCATTTATTTATTGATGTTATGAATACTATTGATAAATATTTTAATGACAAACCAAAAAATAAAATAAGAATTGCATTCAAAATAATTCATTTGAGTCTTGAGATAATAATCACTTTCACCGCAGTATATACTAAGCAATAGTTTATTCATTTGATTATACTTTGTATAATACAGTATTTGTTCTGGATTCAAATTTATTGAAATTGTTCTAGATCATTTTTATAACCAAAATGTACAACAATTCAAACATTAAAAAATATAGTTAAATGACCTAGCACAGTTATAAAATGCAATTGCTGCTTCACCATGGACACATTAACAAAGCATTTAATCACACCTGCATGATGTGTTAGTACACCCCTTAGAAGAGCACCTTGGGCACTTGTAATTATTCATTAAATTATATTTATATTCAAGACATCAAAGCCATAAACAAATGCTTAAAACATTCAAATAACGGCTTTTTCAAGGATTATAAGTTATAACCAAATGTTAAACAAATGATTGAAATATTTTCATAAATAATGAAAATTAATTTATATTTCTGTAATTTTTTATTTTATTTTTTATATTATATTTCTTTATAAAATATAAGATTTATTATATATAAAATAATTTGTGAAAAACGTTTTGATTTTTATTGAGACAACATTTGATATCTCATTAAGAAATTTAATTTTCAAATAAAATGATTAATTAATAGAAATTTCAAATCAATTTGCAATCAATTTTGAAAATTTAAATCATTTTCACTGTTATTGCAAATAAACATTTTTTCGTGACTTTTAATGATTGAAAATTTCTTTTATGTTTCAAAAACATATCTATAAATATTTGAGTTAATCCTTGGTTTATATAAAACTAACCACAAAAACAAATTGAAAAAAATTCTTATTTTGTGATTATTGTCGAAAATAGTAATCAAATACATATAAGTTGTGATAAATTTCTTACACCCTTTTAAAATAAAATGAACCACTTTTGGCTTAAGGGGGAAATGAAAATCATATATTGTTAGCAATAAACAAATTATTATATATTTATAAAAAATAAATTTATTAAATAAAAATTCTGAAAATTTTTATGTAAATGAATAAAAGAAAATAATTTATATATATTTGAAGGTTAACTCAATTTTGAAATATTTTTACCAAAATACAAATCAACAATAAATTCATTTTAAGTCAAACGATGTCATTGTTTATGCAATTATTGAAATACTGAATTATAACAATATTAAGAGGAATCTATTGACTTGATAACAGAATGATCTAGATCAGATGAATAACAATTTAATAACTAATATAATGCAAAACTGTCTTTAAGTGACTTTTGATGTGATGACAAAATTTCATAATTTATATGTAAAAACCATAGGATTTCTGTCTCACAGTATATTTTGATATATTTTGCATAGATTGCAAAACATGTTTTGTGTTTAAAATTCTGTAAAAGTTTGTGAAAATGAAAATAAAGTTTTTTATTAAAACAGTTATAGATTTGAAAAATACTTTTGATGTAAAACTTGTATAAAAAATAATAAAACTATAAAATACACTAAAAGTCTTACAAAGATTTTTTATAACCAATTGATAGCTCTTTTATATTATTGTTAAAGTTGTATAAAAAATACTTTTGTTTAGAAAACGAATTTTAATGAATAGATTTAAAGACAAATTAAGGGTTTTCTCATTAAGAAAAAGTACCACAAATTGGGTCTTTTACTGGTATTGGGAAAAAACCATTTATTAAACATTGTACATAGAAATGTGCAAGGTCTTTATAGATTGCATGTACTTTTGTTACAATTATTGTTTAGAACACAATTCGAAAAATCGTGGAATGTATTCATTCATTGAACTGAGCGCATATAAAGTGCCCTTGCTCAATACCTTGGAATTCCAAAAGGCCTGAAGAAAGGCCTAGGATAGGAACATAATTTATTGAATACCCCTTTCTCAGGTGGTTGTTTGTTAACAAAATTCAGTACTTTTTTGTGCCCCCTTTTCATTATTTATATATATATTTTTTGACGAAACCCCTTTTTAATAATATGTCATGATTGTTGTGTATGTTTTTGAACATGAACAAGAATTATGTTCATATCCTAGGCCTTTCTTCAGGCCTTTTGGAATTCCAAGCTCAATACAACTGACAAAATGATATCAATGACAAAATGAGTCTAAAATTGTGATTAATATAAAGCTAAGACACTCACGAATGACGGCTCACGAGAGCAGCAATTATTTAACATTTTCTCCTTTTTTAGATAAATATAATCACAGAAAAAGTTTTCTAATATTTTGTGATAAAAAATAATATTTATGCTCTCTGTGCTCAAAGTCCTGGTCCACAGAGCACAGGGTATAACATCCAAATCTTTCATTTCATTCAATGAATGTTTCAATACTTTTAATTTGAGAATAATAATAGAAATTGAATTTGAATGATCAAGATGAAATAGAATCAGGCACACATGGGAGTCACAAATCAATTCATCTTGACTAATTGTAAACAAGGTCCATAAACTTGTAAACATAAGTTGATTTGTCTGTAGAGAAAAACATAAGTGAGATATCGCTGCAAAATAAGAACTGTTATCAAGGTTTTTGTGCGCCTGAACTCCAAGGCCAAGCAATACTACATTCTGTAATACAGTGTATAATAAATATTATTATTAAAACCAATACTCCATTCAAAACACGATATATAACTTTCTTAATAAATATAACTTATTTAAGGATTATATTTTGTTGTGTTATATTTGTTGAGGGAATTCCCAACTCTTTTAACAAAATATATCTCATTTACAACAGATATCTTAATAGACTTTTGCAATAAATCTCACAATAAATGCAATTAATTATTAATTTTGTGAATAACAAAGAATATATAAATAGAAAAATCATTTACAGAATAAATAATAGACTTTATATTCATTAAAAAACATTTAAACAATTCTTAAAACAATTTTATCGTCTATTTTGTTGTCAATAAATAAAGAATTCATAAATTGAGACAATTATGAAAATTTTGTTTAATATTATTATTGTCTAAATATTTAAAGATATTAACAGTACTTATGGTTCAATGGCTATCCCTATCCCTATCCATCCTTTCCCATATTAAATAGCGATAATGAACTTCAAAAGTGATAACACATTATAATTGAACGGTTAATGCGTTTGGAAAATGAATTCATCACAACATTAGGTGTCTTTAAATCAGGGGTAAATCATCGATCTTATTGGGTGTGGTAAACATCATATAATGTGCTCAACTCAATTAAAATCAATTCTTTGACAAAAAAATGATTTTCACCAGGTCGTTGTGAGACATATTAGCAAGGTGATATATTCTTATCAAATATAAATAAATGATAATCAACTCGTGTGACTGCACTTATCTATGCGTTCCTCCCGTTCCCCTGTAAACACAGGCCCAATATCTCGTTTGGCAGCGAAACAAAACGATTGGCAATGAAAACAATGAAAACAATTCAATACAATATTAATTGTATTTAAAAAATAGGTTTTATATCAATAGATATAAAAGACTAATATTTCTTCAAAAATATTAATTACGTGAAAATAATAAATGAAATTTCAATTCGCTATTTATTTTTAATTAGTATTTTCTAATCCTATCATATCTTTTGTAAATCACATGACACTTACTATAGTCGTATAAATTTGATTAATATTGAAAACAACTTTTTTTTCTAATCACAAGCTTTTTATAATTATATCTCACAATAATATTATATTTCAATCCTTCATATTTTGCTAATTGATTCACAAAATAATATTTCAATTAGTAATTGAAAATAGTTTTCAAACCCAATGTCTATCACAAAATACGCACAAAACATGAAATAATATAATTGATAACAAATGCTTTGAAAACCTTTGAGACAATATATTTTGATTTATTTAATGATTAATTTAATGATTTATAGGTATTATTAGACATATATTTGTCACAAAATAGCAGTTTTTATTCATATTTGCCAAAAGTCTTTACCCTTTGGGTTATTGAACAATAAATTCTTTATTTTTCACAAAAATCTTTTTATAAATAAATGATTGATTAATAATCAGTAAAAATAAATTGTAAAATGAATTCAAACAATTAATTAAAATATTGTCATTAAATGATTGATAAATAATATATTCAAGAATTAATGAACCATAATGAGCAATGTCATTCTCTTTCACATAACTCAATCAGTACTTCAATTGTTATTATTAAAATTGGTGTAAATTTATTTATTTTCATATCTCTAATAAAATAACAAAAATGATCCAGTGTTATATCGGGTATTAGTTTTGGCCTTGCTTATTTGTGGAAATAAACAGTGAAAATACAGTTTCAAAATAAGGATTTGTTTTATATATCAAATTTTATATAAAATAATTACGTAAAAAGTTTTATGAAATGTGATATTCATTGCAAAATTCCTTTAAAAGTTGAGAGAGAGAGCGAGAGAGAGAGAGAGAGAGAGAGAGAGAGAGAGAGAGAGAGAGAGGGAGGACGGGAGGGAAAGAGAGATCAAATGATAAAGTATTAAATGTTTTATATAACAAA
>JAQIXR010001500.1:0-12172 GCA_034700825.1 Quadroppia sp. Gr-Ori-00064
TACTTATCCGGACCTGAAATTGGTTTCTATTGTTATGATTTGTTTCCTATGAATAGCTATAACTTCTTTGACTTCGTATTAGATTCGATGGCCAGTTATGTCCTGCTATTGAAGTTCATTAAACGCATCGGATTATAAATATTTATTTTTTAAACATTACAATCACTCACAATTATCCACAACATTTAAGATGAGATAATGATATTTGACTTTCATTGTAACAAATGTCATGAAATCTCATTAATATTATTTGAATTATTAAAAAAATATTCCAAAAAAATCGTATATTTTATGAAATGATTTATGAATTTTAATTGTTATAAAACTTTACTCAAAATCATAGCAACTGTTATTGTAGTGAATTGTGTGAACACAGAAAACACTGTCTCTGAAGAGAAATGTCTATAAATATGTTTGAAAGAATTGCCAAAAAAGTCAAAAACAAGAAACAAATGACAAAAGAGGAAGAAATGGTTATATTCAACAAATACGAGAACTTCTTATCGAAGACACTATTCCTGATATCAAACACTTTTGACGACTATTTGAACGAAAAGACAACGAAATGGAAATTATTTGCGAAAACGTTGTGTAGTATTAATGCAACGATTGTTGGCATCAGTTATTTAATGCAATTCCTGTGCAACAGTCAATTCCTACGTGACCTCACCTGCAATGGCAACCATTACCTTGGCAATGCCCGGCTCATAAATCTCGTATTCTTTCTTGGTAACTTCTCAGGTGACATTTCCATCAATTTCTTTCTTATCTATTATCTGGAAATTCGTCACAAATACAATTGCTTGGACTATCTCTATATGATCAAGCACAGATTGAATGGCTACGAACTGAACCCTGACAATCGTAACAGGTTCATGGTGATGTTGAGACGCTTCAACAAGGTCAACTGGCATCTGTTCATCAACCTATGGCTGCAGACGAGCCTTGCTATAGCATTACCAAGCATTATTGGCTACTTTGATCCGGGGCTCAATTTCTTCATTGTCTCACTATTTGTCGCCATTTTCATGACATGCTTTTGGATCTGGGATTTGATTGCACTGATGTTCTGTGGCAGTGAATGTCTGGTTATTGTCTTCACATATCTTCGCCTTCAGTTCAAACAGATTCACAACGAAATGGTATATCATATGAGAAGACGTGATATAAAGGCTTTGATTAATGACTTCAAAAAACACAATTCAATTGCATTACAAACACATGCATTGAATCGAAGAGTGTATCGAATAATGCTTTGGGTTGTCGTCAAACTGATCAAACCGGCCAATCAGGTGCTCATATACGTAGCACTTATATCCACTGAGACGACACCATTGTTCAGGATCATAGCATTTGAAGTCTCGTTGTCTATTGTTTTCGTTGTCTTTTCATTCACTTATATCTCCTCTTCGGTCACATCTGCGGCACATAAACCCCTTTCCTCTCTGTACTCATATTTGGCGAATGAAAGCAACAGAATTGCAGTGAAAGACAGACTAAATATCATGTCATTCATTGAATACTTATTCCGGACCTGAAATTGGTTTCTATTGTTATGATTTGTTTCCTATGAATAGCTATAACTTCTTTGACTTCGTGTTGGACTCAATGGCCAGTTATTTCCTGCTATTGAATTTCATTA
This sequence comes from Quadroppia sp. Gr-Ori-00064, assembly GCA_034700825.1. Lineage (NCBI taxonomy): Eukaryota > Metazoa > Arthropoda > Arachnida > Sarcoptiformes > Quadroppiidae > Quadroppia > Quadroppia sp. Gr-Ori-00064. Next base: position 1,643 of record JAQIXR010001500.1, read on the forward strand.
AACGCATTGGATTTTAGATATTTATTTTTTAAGCATTACATTCAATCACAATAATCCACGACATTTAAGAAGTGGTAATGATTTATGAAATGTTTTTTACGTTTCAAACATTGAGAATAATTTATTAAAATATTTTAGTCATAAAAATATATGACATTTGACTTTCATTGCTTCAAATGTCATGAAATATAATAAAATATATTATTGAATGACTTTTTAAAAATTTTTTATGAAATATCATTACTTATATGAGTGTTATTCTTCAGCACAACAACTACTGTACTATCATATGTCAAAAAAAAAAATTATTTACGTAATAAATGTGGTAATAATTATGAGAAAATTAAACTTATTTTATAATAGATATTTTTATCTGAATTACACATATATTGAGAAACAATAATTGATTTAATTTTAAAATGAAAAACTGTATAAAACTAATTCATTGCAAGAATAATGAATTTCAGCAAATATTTTGTAGGAAAAAAAAAACATTTTATTATTTTAGTTAATGCACCGAAGCCTAGATTCATGGCATTTAACCTTCAGAATTTTTAGAAAATAATTTTTATGATGATTAGAATGACCCTGTCGTCCATGCAGAAGATTTAGGGTAATTTTAAGACATATATAATATTATTCTATGATTTAAAAAAAAAAAGTTTTATGACTTATTTTTTCAGATATTTATTAATATTTAAATACAGATATATCAGTATATTTTCACCTTGCATAATTTATAGGAATTTATAGGAACCTTGTATATTTATTTTATTTATAATTTTACATCAAGACATGAGCTCAAAATATGAGCTATCAGGCCTAAGGGGGTCAGTCTTTATGTTTGTTTGTCGACAGTGTTAAGAATAAAAGTAAAGAATAATTTTATAAAAATTAATGAAAAATTTTCTTCAAATGTTTTGTGCAAAAACTCATTTATAATATGAAAATAATTTCCATTATTATCTCGTGTCTCAAAAAAAAGTCATTCCTGTAATAATTACGAGAAAATAATTTTTAGAAAAAAATCGATATTTTTAGTTGAATTACACATAATATATTGATATAGAAAAAAAATTATAATTAATGTTTGTTAACATTATACTTCTGTGAAATAATAATGCAATAAATTATCACTGATTACATAGTCGGTCATAACCAGAGTTAGAATGAATCGGGATTTTTCCGATAAATAATTATTTGCTTTATTATCGGGAAAAACAGATATAATACTTATTTTAATAGGTGTCAATAGGTTACGAAAAGAGTAAAAAAATTACCGACTTTTCTTATTTCGGGTATTTTGCAAAAAAATAACTTTTTTTTTGAAAAATCATTATTCCCGAAGAGTTCAATTGCTTTGACATTTCTCATCTTAAAGGTTAAATATCTATGAAATTTGTTATTTTTATAATTTTTATGTCAAAAACTCATTTGAATTCGTGTTTATAGTCTCAGTGAAAACGATATATAAATATTAATATATCATTTTATTCACATTTTTTTAAACAAAAATTTAATATTTTCTTTAATTAATAACTAATATCATTGAATAGTTCACTCAATTGTGTATCAAAAATTTTAATCCCGAATTTTATTATTTTTTACTCGAAATTATCTATTTTTGTTCCCGATTTATCCTAGCTCTGGTCATGACATTTGAATGAATGAAATTTAATATAAAATATATTCATTGAATTTTATTTCAAGTTTTCAAAAATAATTTTTTGAATTCGTTGAAAATGAATTGAAAAATATTTAATAAATTTGAATATTTTTAATAAAAACTATTATTCATTATTTTATATAAATCATTGAAAATGAGTAAAAAATTATTAAAAGTGAAAAAAATAAAACCTAAATATTTTTCAATTGAAAATGAAATAAAAATTTTCAATAAGTTTGAAAATTTGTTATCGAAAACATTATTCATTATTTCGTACACTTTTGACGACTATATGAAAGGATGTATAAATAAATGGAAATTATTTGTCAATACTTTGTGTAAATTCAATGCAGTTTTGGTCGGAATTTGTTATTTCGCAAACGTTTTGTTCGCCAACGAATACATTCGTGACCTCACCTGCAATGGCAACCATTACCTTGGTAATGCCCAGCTCATCAATTTGTATTTCTCGTTAGCAATACTCAACGTCAATATGTACCTTGGTACTGTATTGCACTACACATTAGAACTAAGAAGACGATTGCAGCCCCTGACCTATCTATATATGATCAAGTACAGATTGAATGCATATGAACTGAATCGTATGAATCGACACAAGATTATGGTTATGTTGAACAGGATGAACAAGGTTAACTGGCAGTTATTCATCAATCTATGGCTACAGTTAAGCCTTGCTCTTGTATTACCAAGCATTGTTGGCTATTTTGATCCGGATCTAAATTTCACGTTATCCTCATTAATCGTAATCATAGTTATGAACAGCTTTTTTATGTGGGATATTTTCGCGACATGTATTTCAGGGGGAGAATTGGCAATAATTATCTTCACATATCTTCGCCTTCAGTTCAAACAGATTCACAACGAAATGGTATATCATATGAGAAGACGTGATATAAAGGCGTTGATTAATGACTTCAAAAAACACAATTCAATTGCAATTCAAACATATTTATTGAACGTCAGATACTATAGAAATATCGTCTTCAGTATTATTAAAGTGTCGAAACTTATGGCTCAGATTCTCGTATACATTGCTCTTCTATCCCCTGAAACGACACCTCTGTTCAGATTCATAGCATTTGAGTCTTCTTTGTTTCTTATTTTAATTCTCTTCTCATTAACGTATTTATGCTCTTCAGTCACATCTGCGGCACATAAACCCCTTTCCTCTCTCTACTCATATTTGGCAAACGATAAGAAGAAAATCTCAATAAAAGACAGACTAAATATCATGTCATTCATTGAATACTTATCCGGACCTGAAATTGGTTTCTATTGCTATGATTTATACCCAATGAATATCTATAACTTCTTCGACTTTGTGTTGGACTCAATGGCCAGTTATCTCCTGATATTGGACTTAATTCAAAAGACATTAGAAAATTAAATTCAATTTATAGTTAATCACAAGAATTGTATTCAGTTTTAAATTTTTATTTAATTAAAATTTTCGATAAATTTAAAACAATAGATATAAACGATTGAGAGATACGATCGAAAGGGGTATTTAATTGTTATATTATTAGCATTACAATCTATGGGAGGGTTATATTTTTTAAATAAAATGCCATCAAAACAATGACCCTTTGATGTATAATTGATGTAAAATTATAATAATGATTAAAAATGACTTTTAATCATTCTAGGTGATTTATGGTTACTATCAATCACGAATCTTAATAACCAATCACAATTAAGTTCAACATTAAGGTGGCTTTTATTGATTATTGTTATACTTCTGTCAAATAATAATGCAATAAATTATCACTGAATATATAAATGTCATAACATTTGAATGAAATATAATTTTTATAAAATATATTATTCTTTTAATTAAAGTTTTAAAAATTATTTCTAAAATTCATTCATTTATTTAAAAACTTCGAGAAATGATTGCATTATTATTAGAAGAAAATATTTTAAAAATTTGAATATTTTTTTATCAAAACATTTATTACATATTTCATTGAAATCATTGAATGACTGAAATGTGAAAAAAATTATTAAATGTGAGGAAAACAAAACATAAAAATTTAGTTCATTTTTCAAAAGAAAATGAAATCAAAATCTTTAATAAATTTGAAAATTTGTTATCAAAAACATTATTCATTATTTCGTACACTTTTGACGACTATATGAAAGGATATATAAATAAATGGAAATTATTTGTCAATACTTTGTGTAAATTCAATGCAGTTTTGGTCGGAATTTGTTATTTCGCAAACGTTTTGTTCGCCAACGAATACATTCGTGACCTCACCTGCAATGGCAACCATTAGCTTGGTAATGCCCGGCTCATCAATTTGTATTTCACGTTATCAATACTCAATACAAATATCTACCTGGGCATTATCTTGCACTATACTTTTGAACTAAGAAGACGATTATATCCCCTGACCTATCTCTATATGATCAAGTACATATTGAATGCATATGAACTGAATGGTACGAATCGTCACAAGTTTATGACCATGATGAACAGAATGAACAAGGTTAACAAGCATTTATTCATCAATCTATGGCTACATACATCCATCGCTCTGGCATTACCAAGCATTGTTGGCTATTTTGATCCGGATCTTAATTTCACGTTATTCTCATTAATCGTAATCATAGCTATGAATAGCTTTTTTATGTGGGATGAATTCGCGACGTATATATCAGGGGTAGAATTGGCAATAATTATCTTCACATACCTTCGCCTTCAGTTCAATCAGATTCACAACGAAATGGTATATCATATGAGAAGACGTGATATAAAGCCGTTGATTAATGACATCAAAAAACACAATTCAATTGCAATTCAAACATATTTATTGAACGTCAGATACTATAGAAATATCGTCTTCAGTATCATTAAAGTAGCGAAACTTATGGCCCACAAAAGGGAAGCAAAGAATTTATGGCAAATGAGAATCCATTTAACGGATAGACTGAAAATCCTGTCATTCATTGAATACTTATCCGGACCTGAAATTGGTTTCTATTGTTATGATTTGTTTCCTATGAATAGCTATAACTTCTTTGACTTCGTGTTGGACTCAATGGTCAGTTATCTCCTGATATTGGACTTAATTCGAAAGACATTAGAAAATTAAATTCAATTTATAGTTAATCTCAAGAATTGTTTTAGATTTCATATTTCAAAATAAAAACTTTATTTCAAAAGTGATTTTTTGTGACCAACTCTTGTGGTAAATAAACACTTAAATTCATTTTATTGTATTAACAAAATTCACTAAAACTCTATATTCTGTTCGAAAAAATGAATATCGTTTTCAATATTATATTTATAAATAATTGCGAAATATATTTCTATAATTATATGATTTTTATTCATAAACATAGTAGTGACCTTGGTCATTAACTTATGAAATAATAAAACAATAAATATTCTTTTGGAAAAGAATATCAAAGAATATTCTGAATTGAATTTCAATTCATTTAACAATTGATCGAAAATTGTTTTACATAAATGTATTGCAATATTAGTTAATAAAATATAAATAATATAAACAAAAACATGACCCTCTTAATAACCCCCCCCCCTGTCTATATCATGAACATTAAAGAATAATTTACTGAAAAATATTTTAAACAATTAATAATAAATATTTTTGACATCATTTCAACTAATGTCAAGAAATGTCATTAAAAATGAATTTTTTTACAATGAAATATTTGAATAAATTTTGATTTTGTAAAATATTCATTTTGTATCGACTTTAAGGGGCAATAAATTATATTTCTTGTCATTTAATGCAGTGATAAGTAATCACTGAATATATAAATGTTATAACAATTAAATGAAATATAATTTATGATAAAAAAAATTATTTCGAAAATTCATTCAAACTGTTTGTTAACAAAATTTATGTTATATTTTTCTAATGAAAAATATGTATCAAAAAATTTATTTATTATTTCATTGAAATCATTGAATGACTAAAAATGTGGACAAAACTATTTAAAATCAGTGAAACAAATCCTGAAAATTTTATTCCATTTTCGAGTGAAAATGAAATAAAAATTTTCAATAAATTTGAAAATTTATTATCAAAAACATTATTAATAATTTCGTACACTTTTGACGACTATATGAAAGGATGTTTAAATAAATGGAAATTATTTGTCAATACTTTGTGTAAATTCAATGCATTTTTGGTCGGAATTTGTTATTTCGCTAACGTTTTGTTCGCCAACGAATACATTCGTGACCTCACCTGCAATGGCAACCATTACCTTGGTAATGCCCAGCTCATAAATTTGTTCTTCGCAACAGCGATACTCAATGATAATATGTACCTGGGCATTGTATTGCACTACATTAATGAACTAAGCAAACGATTGCATCCCCTGACCTATCTCTATATGATCAAGTACAGATTGAATGAATATGAACTGAATAATATGAATCGTCACAAGTTTATGACCATGATGAACAGATTGAACAAGGTTAACAGTCATCTATTCATCAATCTATGGCTACAATCAACCATTGCTATGGCATTACCAAGCATCGTTGGATATTTTGATCCAGGACTCAATTTCTCTTTAATCACATTATTTGTAATCATTGTTATGAATAGTATTTTTCAGTGGGATTTATTCGCTTTAGTTATATCAGGGGCAGAATTGGCGATAATTGTCTTCACATATCTTCGCCTTCAGTTCAAACAGATTCACAACGAAATGGTATATCATATGAGAAGACGTGATATAAAGGCTTTGATTAATGACATCAAAAAACATAATTCGATTGCAATTCAAACATATTTATTGAACATTAGATACTATAGATACCTTATATTGACCATGGTTAAAGTCGGCAAAACTCACGCTCAGATTCTCGTATACATTGCACTCATATCCCCTGAGACGACACCGCTGTTCAGATTCATAGCATTGGAATATTCTTTGTTTCTCATTTGCATTCTCTTCTCATTAACGTATTTATGCTCTTCAGTCACATCTGCGGCACATAAACCCCTTTCCTCTCTTTATTCACTTATGGCCCACAAATGGGAAGCAAAGAATTTATGGCAAATGAGAATCCATTTAAAGGATAGACTGAAAATCCTGTCATTCATTGAATACTTATCCGGACCTGAAATTGGTTTCTATTGTTATGATTTGTTTCCTATGAATAGCTATAACTTCTTTGACTTCGTGTTGGACTCAATGGTCAGTTATCTACTGATATTGGACTTAATTCGTAAGACATTAGAAAAATGAATTCAATTCATAGATATTATCAAGAATTGTATTCAGTTTTAGATCTATATTTCAGTTAAATATTCACTACATTTAAAAAAATAGTTAAAATCGATTGACTTTTATATATATTGTCATTAGTTTTATCTCAAAAAATTAGGGGCTTTTAATTTTGAGATATTAAAAGCATCAGGGTTATATATATTGCAAGTCTCTAGTAACACACAATTGAGTTCAACTTTAAGTGGCAAATATTGATTATTGTTATACTTCTGTAAAAAAAAATAATATCATTAATTATACACTAAATACATTAATGTCAAAACATTTGAATGAAATATAATTTATGACAAAATATATTCATTTAATTATATTTCAAGTTTTAAATATTATTTCTTCAATTTATTTTAAATAGTTTAAGAAAAATTAGATTTATTTTTATAGTTAATATTATTTGAAAAATATTTACTTAAATTCTTAAGGTTAAAGGGTTAAAAAAATGAGTTTGTTAAGTGTAGCTCAAGATTAGGGAGTCATTAGTTTGGGTTAGGTTTGAGTGGTTTCACATCCACTTAAATAATAAGACAATAATTTATATAAAAATATTTAGTTTTTATTAAAAACAATACAAAAACATATAAATTCTTTAAACAATAATTGGATCACATTTTGAATACAATTTGAGTTTACTTTAGAATCAAAACATATAAACCAATGACTGACTTAGACTCTCATCGAACACACATAAGAATTCTTTTCTCAAACACTTATATATTAATTAATATTCAATATTACAAAACAATAGTAATTAATATTTGAATTTAAGGTTGCATATAATACTCAATACATAAGTAAAGCTTACATTATTTGAAACGTCAAACAAAGGAAATGTAAAACATTTTTGACATTAATAGAAATATTTTAAACATTTGAATATTCTTTACGAATAAATAAAAGAATTTTTGTTTAGAATTTTTAGATAAAAAACATAATATAATACACTGACATCAGAGCCAAAGATTCACATCATTACATACATAGAATGACGATTTTCTCATTTTTTTAGAGACTAAGATTAAAAAATAAAACATTATGTTACGCTTTTAACTCAACTTTGAACTAGAGTCCTCCATCCAGGTCATCAGATTAATATGATCAAGCATCATTCATCTCGCTTTTTAAAGACGTAACCATTTAAACTTACGTAAAATGTACGACATTTTTCAATAAGTTTCACCACATCTGAATCATTGATTTGTGTCACTGAATTGTAATCAAGGACATATATCTTCTGAATGTCTTTCAGTTTAGACAATGAGTCAAATGTTTTTGAAGTAATCGAAAGTCTATTGAAATCAATTGATTGTAGTTTTGGTAAATGTTTGTCAATATCTGTGAAGAAGTTGTCGTTAATTAAGTTTTCATAATTTGTTTTCAGACTCAATATCGTTAGGTTTTGACACCCTTTCAGTGATTCGCTCTTCAGATCAAAATCAGTGAAATGTGTAACATATTTCCAATCGACACGAAAAAAAAGTCTTTTTAAATGCTTGAAACGATTGAAACAATTCAAGAATTCTTGATATTGTTTGCATTCTATAAAATATTTTTCAAAAACAAAACCAATTTCTTTCAGTTTAAGACAATTGTTTGAAATGTGTTTCAAGTCACCAATGATTGAGTGTTTGATTTTAGGCTCCAAACTATATATTAAATAATGTTTGAAATAAATCTTCAATGAAATGAGATTTGAATTCTTGGAAATGCTTTTGAAAACTCGTTTCAAATCGTTGTCATTCAAGTCTGGATCAATGATAAGACCAATTGATTTCAAAGTATTTTCATTGCATTCAATCAATGTCTCGAATCTGTTCACCTCCTCGGCTCTGATGGTGCAGGAAATACCTGTCAAACCCATAACCAAACACTGATCCAAAGCGAAGACATTTGAAAGTCTACCAAAAATTATATTAAAATATGTAATAAATGGCAATAAAGACAGCAATGGTTTGCAGTGATTATAAAGAGTGCATTTTATGGCAACTTTTGATCCATATTTTGTGTAAAACTCTGTTATTGTCTTCTCTGACAATCCATAAAAATCTGAATCAATTTTCTTCAAATGTTTGCAATATTTGATAATCAGATGAAAGACTTCATTCATATTAATGATAGTTCGCTTAAAACCATTACCATTGACTGTAACGGATGTTATGTTTGAGCACTTCTTCAGCAATAACTCAAATCTATTTAAAATCATTTCATTTTTAGATATTATTTTACATTTTTTATTAATTTTTTCGAAATTGAGTTCATTTTCTTTCTTAAAGATCAATCGTTGCCATTGTTTTGACACACATTCGTATCGAAATTTGTCGTCAATCGAGAGATAACTCAATAAGACTTCACTCAAATCATCGCCGAATCGATCGAAAGAATCGCAATTATAACCACTTTTTGTCTTTCTTTGTGACATGTCTTCAAATGATAACTGAATTGAAAACACATTTAAACTAATCCTAAACTCATATCTCATGTGATGTTAACTATTTATAACATTTATTTCCTTAATGTAATCAAAAGTAATTAAAAAAAACTTTATATTTAATTATGTTTATTAAAATTGAAAAAATATTATTTCTGTAAACTATTGATAAGAATATATTTCCTTAATATAATCAAAAGTAATTTTAAAAAAACTTTATATTTAATAATGTTTATTAAAATTGAAAAAAATATTATTTCTATAAACTATTGATTAAAAAAATATTTCCGTTTAAAAAATTAAATAAAAAATTTATATAAAAATTTCCTTAAAAATAAAGACAAATTGTGGAGGAAATTAATATTAAAGACCCTGGTATACAGTCGGTAGTTGTCGGCGATACTATCGGTTCCACAGAGAGCATGAGTTTTGTGCAGATGTCACTAATAGATACCGTTCCCATTACTCAGACAAAAATTCAATGAGTATTTAGTTTTATTGAAATTCTATACTTTCAGAAAGAGTAGACATAAGACAATAAGACAATGTTTGACTGAAATGACATTAAATGACAGATTATTTCCAAGTAATCGTTAATCACAATAAATTGAAAATAAAATTCAACTTAAAGTTTAAATTTTAAACTGCTTTTTCAAAGTCCAATAACTACTACCAGAGGTCTAACTGTCGCTTACTTTCTCGAACCAACTTCTCATTCGTCATTGCATTCAATACTCGTTTATATATTTTATATTTATTTTGTATTTAAAGAGAAAATTAAAACAATTTAAATGTCATATGAATTAAATAAATCTTTTCTCGTGTTTTCAATAATACAGTAAAACCTCTATTTATTTAAATCCGAAAGAATATTCTTTGATATAATATGACAATCAGTAAATAAAATTCAAGTAATTCGTTTGGATATAATTAATACAATTAAATGTTAAATAAATGTTAACTCAATTAAAAGTCAAAATGTAATCAAAAATAAGTCAATTGTTTTTTTTATATGTTTTTGAATTATTATAATTTTAATAAATCTAAATATTTTTTATAAATATAAGTGTGACGGAACGTGAGGGTCACATAAGGCGGTATACGGGTGTTGAGGGTTTGTAGGCTTTTGTAGCGATGAATGGGT
>JAQIXR010001501.1:0-12168 GCA_034700825.1 Quadroppia sp. Gr-Ori-00064
AAAATATTCAACAATTCATTAATGGATGGAATTTTGTGTTGGCTTTGAATAGAGATAATCAGTTATACGGTTGGGGTTGTCATGTTTTGGGACAGTTGGGATTGGGATATATTAGTGAAGAAAATGTTTATTCAAAACCAATAGAAATAACATTTTTCAATGATATTAATGTCGAACAAATCAGTTGTGGATCTATTCACTCATTACTGCTATCAACTGATGGTGTGGTCTATGGATGGGGTGGTAATATTTATGGACAAATTGGTTCCGGAAATGAAAATATTCTAATATATTGCGAACCAATAGTTATTAAATTGAATGCAAACGACATTAAAATCAAATCAATTCATTGTTCAAATGATAGTTCATTTGCGCTGACAGACAATGGACTGGTCTATAGTTGGGGTCGTAATAAATGGTGTCGTTTGGGACACGATTTGGAAGAAGGAAAATTATTATTCTCTCCAACAATGATAAACATAACTAATATCAAGACTGTCTGTCCTTCGAGTGATAACACATATTTTCTAACAAAAAATGGATTTATATATTTTTGCGGCCGTTATGTTAATAAAGAAAATTATGAATTATTTCAAAAAATTCCGGAATTAATTAAAAGTATTATAAAGTTTGAATCAATGTTCTCACTTCTAAGCTATCAAAGACATATTGTATTATCATCAGGATTATATGGGGATAGAATATATCATTTTGAATTAAATAATATAAGCAAAACCAATTGTAATAATTATTTCGATTATTATTTACAACACTTCAAAATGACTGCAAAAACAATTAATTTAAATGCCATTCAAAACAATGAACTTTTAAATGAATATAAATCTATTTTCCTATATATTAAGGGTTTGTTTAAATCATATATATTTCTAACATTTATTTATTGTTAAATTTTTGATTTTTTTAGAAAATTATTACAAAACAAGATTTGAAGAATTATCGACAATAGGTTCAGGCAATTTTGGGGCAGTTATTATAGCAAATCATATTATTAAACAAGAATTATTTGCTGTAAAGAAAGTTATATTTAAAAGTAAGTTATTTTTGAAAATATTTTTACTTATAAATAATGCATTGACATTTAGTTACTAAAAACCCAAAAAATAGTTATTTATCGAGTTTCTTCATTGAATTCACTAACATCGATTGAATTCATGTGATTGTATTGCATTTTATAAAATTTACAGATCAAGTCGATATCTTGAAACCATTTTTATACTTTAATAACATTAAAGTCTATGGGATTTCTCATTATTACATATGTTTTTTACATTGCTTTCTATGGCTCTTTATTATCAACGAGAATAATTCCTTTTATTAACAACGAGAAAAAATTCTTTTTGTTAATAACCAGCGGGGGGGGGGAGCCTAAAATTATATAATACGTTCCTTAAGGGATGGCGTAGTTAAAAAATGAAAATACAATTTTTCTTTAAATAACAAAATAGTTTAAATAAAACTTTGCTAAAATTATGCTCAATACATTATTGGTCGCCGCCGAAGTCCTGTGGCCGGGTTATGGACCGACAAAATAGTTATAATAAATTAATGTCAATGCTTTATTTATAAAATATAATTCATAATAAATAAAATAATCATTTTTTTATTGAAGAAAATATAACGAAATGTTTACGAGAAGTGAAAACATTTGAGCGAATCAAAAGTTGTTTTGTTGTGCGATATATCATGTCATGGATTGAAGAAAATTGTCTTTACATTCAAATGGAGTTATGCGACGAAAGTCTCAAAACATTTCTGCAAAAGAAGTCCAATATTTGTGACAAACTTGATATACAACTAAGAGATGCCATGAATTTGATTGAGTTTTACATAACGTGTGAAATATTCAGAGATATTATAGAATGTGTGAAATATTTACACGAATTAAAACCCCCTGTAATTCATAGAGATCTCAAACCAGAGAATATTCTCATCAAATATAACGACAAAAACAATCACTTCATTAAGTTATGTGATATGGGATTAGCTGTCAGTCATGAAAATAGTCAAATGAGTCACTCTGAAGGGGCCGGAACTAAGAAATATATGGCACCTGAAATATCTCATAGTACACATTATTCAACATTTTCAGACATTTATAGTCTGGGTATAATTGCCTGCGAAATGTTCGACATTGATATCTATGAGTAAGTATTGGAATAAACAGTAATTCAAACATTTATTACATTTTATTTTAAGTTCTGAAGAAAATTTTGTCGAAAAATATAAATTTGTGGAATATTTCAAGAATATTGAAGTCATTTATGAATTGATTCTCAAAATGATTACATATCCACTTCCGAAGAGAAGACCCGATTGTCGACAATTGTTGTCTTCATACAATGATTGGTCTATTAGTTCCAAAGCCATCAAAGAATACAAAGACTTTGAGACGATTTTATCCAAACTCAAAGACAACGAAAATATATTTTTCTACAAATATTTTTGTCATAAATTGAATACAAGTAATGATTGAATTATTTTAATAACTTTTATATAATATTTATTTAATGAATAGCTTTGACATCACAACTAACGGAAACACAGTTATTTGAAAGATTTAATGAACGAATAAAAGACATATTTTCTGACTTTATGTCAAATATGACGACAGAAACGGATAAAGAACTGACTTCCGATACAGAGATACAAAAAATAAATGAGAATATGGAAGACAAATATTCTGAATTCATATCAGCATTGACTACAGAAATGGCGAGAACTCAGAGATTATTTTTGGGAACAGAGATAGCACCGATATCTGAAAATTATTTTGAACTTTTAAAAGACTTAATACCTTTATTAAAATTAGAATTTGCTAAACAATTAGACTCACTACTGATTTCCGAAGCAGAGATAGAGCTGATATATGAAAGATTTATTGAAAGAGTGAGGAACTACTTACATTATATAAAAATTAAATTGGATACAGATTTGGACTCTACACTAAATTCCGTATCAGAGAGTGCACTAACATGTAATATAGTAAATGAATGTAATAAGGACAAATTTTCCGTTTTCAAATTAATGTCCAATGAACATTATCCAACGATAATTTTTAATGCGGAGAAAGCCTTGGCTATCGAAAAAGAGAGAAAACTGATTTTTTGTACAATGTTTTCCGAAACACAGAAATTACTGACGTCAGAAAAATCTTATGAATGTATGAAGGACATTCATTCTTTCTTCACATTAGCAATGTCATCAGAAATGAACTTTACTCATACTTCTGTAAAAGAAAGAGAAGAGTTTCCTCGAAAAAAGAGAACTGAAATTTCTGAAAAAGCTATTTTGAGAATGAAATACTTACATTCTTACCTCAAAATTGGATTAGATTTAAATTTGTTTTATTCTGAGACCCCTGAAACAAAGAGTGTACATACGTCCGAAACGAAGAGAGCACAGATATCTGAATTTGAAAGAGTAAAGGAAATTCATTCTTTCCTCACAGTTGCATTGTCTACTATATTTGACTCCACTCAGACATCCGAAAACAGTAGAACACTGGACATGGGAAAAACGAAAGCCCTTACATCTAAAATATCTATTGAAAAAATGAAGGACATATATGCTTTTCTCACAATTGGACTAGATTCAGATTTGGATGTTACTCTTATTTCGGTAATAGAGAATAAAGAGACTTCAAGAGCAAAGAGAGCATTGACATTCAAAGCTATTGAACGAATGAATGAAATATTTTCAGCTATCGGTATTTGTACAAAATATAATTCAACTCTGCATTCCGAAACTGAGAGATCACTTACATCGGAAACAGAGAGAGCACTTACATCGGAAAAAGCTCTTGAAAGTATAGAGGACATTTGTTTTTTCCTACAATTAGTATACAGTGTTGAAGAGTTTTTTATAAAGTCTTCCGAAAATGTACCCACAATTCCAACAGTGAAAAAAACACAAGAAAGTAATTTTAAGATAAAACTTTAAATGTCTAATATTTGTTTATTGAATAGACTCGACATCTGAGACAATTATGGCACCAATAGATGCTTATGAACCAATACCATCGACATCTGGACTAGGAAGAACACAGCAATCGGAATCACGGCAGATAGACTAGGAAAAGAAAAAACACTTGAACCAGAGACGTCGACACCTATAATTTAAGAATGATATTTAAAGCTAAAATATAATCAAACTCTTTTAACATTGATGTTAGATGTGTAAAACATTTTTAACTTAATGATGAGTAAAAATTAAATAAAAGTGTTTTGAATAATTATTTTATGGTTTTTTTAAATATTATACAAACTATAATACAGAAACATGATTAAATTTGATGCAAATTTTATTTTACTTACAGTAAATATTATAATATTTAATTCAACAAAAATTACTTTAATTAAATTCAAAAAAATTTATTCAAATGCAAAGTCAAACGTTATTAACTAGATCTTGATTTTATAAATATATACAACCACACATTGGACCAAGATGCTCTCATAAGGGCCATCAAGTTCATGAACAGCCCATGGATTGAAATTAACATCCAGACGCTCATAAGACAGGCAATATTGATGCCAGTCATTGTTGAGTCTAATTGTGTGAATGAATGTGACCACTTTTCTGGGCATTCCTTACGCCAGACCTCCGACACGTGAACACAATCTTCGGTTTATAGTAAGCGTTCATTCATTATGTGTTTGCCATTGATATAACAGTCTGACTGTCCAACAGCCCCCTCAAGCGCCCACCCCTTGGGGTAGTATATCAGCCGTTAGATATGGAAACTCTTGTCCACAAAACATCCGATTCGTCGGCAAAGACTACGGCATTCCCGTCACAGACGAGGACTGTCTGTATATGAATGTGTTCACTCCCTGGGCGGCAACGGCTGTTCGTGAGCCCTACCCCGTCATGATGTACATTCACGGCGGGTTCTTCGACCACGGGAGTGGAAACACCTTCGCTGGCCATATGTTGGCCGCGTCCCAAGAGGTGGTTGTCGTCACTTTCAACTAACGTTTAGGACTTTTGGGTTGAAATTAGCGTTGAATTCGTTTTTGAAAAAACATTTTCATTAATGAAGTCATTGTTTTTCATAGGTTTTATGGCGACCGCCGACAACGCATCCGAAGGTAATTACGGTCTTTTGGATCAAATGCAAGCACTCGATTGGGTTCGGGAGAATATACGGTCATTCAATGGCGATCCCAATAGGATAACCCTGTTTGAACCGGATGCCGGCGCCGTCAGCGCTGGTCTGCTCGCACTTTCACCGCTAACCAGAAGTTTGTCTCAAATATTAAATGACTTTTTCGTTATTAATCTTAAAATGAATTTTATGTTTGACTTAAGAATACGTGAAACGAGTGATAGCACAAAGCGGTGCCGTTGTCGCCGACTGGGCTGTCATCAGAGACCCCCTATTTATGAGGAACACCAGTCTTGTGGCCGGTTATGCATTTGGTTGTCCAACAAGAGATACGTATAAACTGATTGAGTGTCTGAAGAGTAAGAGTGATATCGATTTCAACACAACTGAAGTGAAGGTAAAATTGAGTTTAATTTAACGAAAAACAAAACAAAAAATGATTTCATTTGATAGCCAGACATCGGTTGGCTCTCATAGGCACCGGTAGTCGACCGATGGACCATAGATATAGAATATCAAACGGTTCCCGATTTGCACGAAAACTTACTTTTGGACAAACAGGTGGAATTCGATCCAGAATTCGCATACATGTCAGGGGTTACCAGAGATGAGGGCTCGGCCTTTGTGTGTAAGTGACTGTCAATTGAGTATTGAATTCATTTTTCACATTAAACCCCTTTTCAGTCGCCGACGAAGTGTTGAATCAAACGAATTATGTAATAAATGAAGAAATATTTGATAAAAAAGTGAAGGAATTCCTCAATATATACAACCACACATTGGACCAAGTTGCTCTCATGAGGGCCATCAAGTTCATGTACAGCCCATGGGGTGACCCAAACAACCCGACGCTCATAAGACAGGGCTATATTGATGTCAGTCATTGTTGAGTCTAATTGTGTTAACGTCTGAATGCAATGTCTGTTCCACTCTTCAGATGCTGACCGACTCGTGGTTTACGTCAGGGAACGACAAAATGGTTAAACTCATGCTTAAGAAAAACGTCAGCACTTATATGTATGTCCTCAACTACACCCTCCAAGGCCTCAAACTTCACGATTGGATCGATATGTCATGTAATCTCAACTTCACTGTCAATCTAATTCACACCCCTATTCGACAACAGGTGTTCCGCACGACACCGAATACCTGTTGGCTACCGGCGCTTCATTCATGGACGCGCGCTTCTATCCGTCAGCCCTACAGTTAGGTCGGGCCGAATGGACGGACGCCGACAGGAATGCCAGTCAACTGATAATGGAGTCCTGGGCCAACTTCGCCAAGTATCCAAACTGCAGGCCAGGCATGAACTCCATGTGCGGTCCGACGCCGTACCCGCTCTTCAATACGATTGTATGGAAACCAATGGAAACGAAAAATCTACAATATTTTTCCATCAACTCTACCAGCGCTTCGCAGACGAACTGTAAATCAGACCAACTGTCCATTCATATGAACCCCTGGAGCACAAGCATTATGTGGAGAGACTACAGGCAAAAGGCCTGTCAGTTCTGGAATGAGTACATCCCATCAATGGTCGGTCACATCCCTCACACTTAAGTGCATTCAATTTTTCGTTGAATAAGTTTTAGTTTAATTTATAATAATTTTTATTATATTTTTTAAGATTAAAAAAATATCTGAAATTTCAAAAAACTTTTAATAATTTATTTGATTTAATGTTTGAAATAATGTCTAAACCAATAGAAGTCATATACAACTGATATGACACTCTACACAGTGTTCAGTGGATGTTCCCTTAAAACATTATCCCTACCTTGGTCACAATATTAACAGCAAAAAATTCAATGCCGAAATTGATTAGGGAGAGATAGAAATAGTTTTAACAAAAAATGGTATTTATTTCAAGTGTTTAGGCGCTTCTCAACAGTGATACAAAACCACTACAACCAGTGCTTTCGACAACTCTGCTTATGATAAACAATGGAATTTAATCATAAACAAGAGAGACGTTCATTAGATTTGATCCAAATCTATACCTTAACTACGCTTTCGTTTCATTTTAAATTAGATTTGAATATCAACCTAACCTAACTAAACCCAAACCCAATACCAAACCCAAAACCAAACCCAAACCCAAACCTAAACCCAAAACCAAACCCAAAACCGCAAACCAAACCTAAAACCAAACCCAAACTCAAATCTAGACCTAGTCCACTATATTACTAATCAGAACCGCAAAATGATACACTAAATCACACCTACAAAGTTGATTGTGCTGTTCGGCCGCTTCGCGTTTGTTTAGAATAATTATTGAACTGGTTATGTTCTCTTTATTATCTGCGGGTTAATTAACAACGAGATAACTAACATTAAAGTCTATAGGATTTCTCATTATTGCAAATGTTTTTTATATGGCACTCTATCGCTCTTTATTATCAACGAAAAAATTGCTTATGTTAACAACGAGAAAAATTGCTTATGTTAACATCGAGAAAAATTGCTTATGTTAACAACGAGAGGGGGGTGGTGGGTGGGTGGGTGGTTACAGACCAAAATTATATACTACGTTCCCTCAGGGAAAGCGTAGTCAAAAACATATTTTTCAAAAATAAAACAAAATATTTTATCTTCACTAATAAATTCCATTAAATCTCTGCTAACAATCTCTTAACAATATATTCAATTCAAACAATTATTTTTTATGTCAATTGAATTGTTTCGTTTCTATTGACTTAAGGGGGCTTTAATATCATTATAATATATATAATGAGTTTATTGGAGATTGTCGATCAAAGAATGACATGTCTTCTATTGCTTCCATTAAATGTTTGACGAAAATTATATTTATTTCAAATGTCTTTTTGTGATAACAATTCATTTCTTTAGTTATTATCTGTTTTTGTCATTAATTAATAAAACTTTTTGCCTTATATTTTGTGGAAATTGTTATACAATAGAAATGAAAGCATTCATTGAAATGTTATTTATATTACAAGTAAAATGACTGACATTTTGAATGATTTTGATTTTTGTAAAAATATTTCAGAAAATATTAAAATTGAAATTAAATTATTGTTTGTTTTTGATGACCAAAAGGGATATAATGTATTGTATGTCACAAAAGATGATAAAGTGTTTGGATTTGGTTCTAATGAGTACGGAGTGCTTGGATTGGGTCACAACAGGAGAGTAAAAGAGAGACAAATTATAACTGAATTGTGTTTTAAAAATATTCTGCAATTCATTAATGGATTTGATTTTGTGTTGGCTTTGAATAGAGATAATCAGTTATACGGTTGGGGTTGTAATAAATGGGGGCAGTTGGGAATGGGATATATTAGTGAAGATACAGTTTGTTCTAAACCAATGGAAATAACATTTTTCTCTAATATAAATGTCCAACAAATCAGTTGTGGATCTAATAATTCATTACTGCTATCAACTGATGGTGTGGTCTATGGATGGGGTGCTAATAGTAGAGGACAAATTGGTTCCGGAAATGAAAATAATCAAAAATATTGCGAACCAATAGTTATTAACTTCAATGCAAACGACATTACAATCAAATCAATCCATTGTTCGTATTGTCAATCATTTGCGCTGACAGAGAATGGACTGGTCTATAGTTGGGGTTATAATCAATGGTGTCAATTGGGACACGATTTGGAAAAAGACAAATATATTTTCACTCCAACAAAGATAGACATCAATGATATCAAGATTGTCTGTCATTCGAGTGCTAACACATATTTTCTAACAAATGATGGATTCATATATTTTTGCGGATATTATATCAATGAAGAAAATTGCGAAACATTTCAAAAAATTCCGAAATTAATTGAATGTAATCTGAAGTTTCAATCAATGAAATCGATTCCATTATATCAACGTATGACTCAAATAGGAGCTGGGTTGAGTGAGAATAGAATCTATTATTTTGAAAACAATTTAATAAACAAAACAAAATATAATAATTATTTCGACTATTATTCAAATGAATACAAAATGACTGAAAAAACTATTGATTTGAATGTCATTTATTCGACAAATAAAAGAAATTATATTTTCGATGATTTTGCGATTTGTGAAAATATATCAAAAAGTGATAAAAAAGTCGTTAAATTATTACATATTTTTGATGATCAAAATGGATATAATGTATTGTATGTCACAAAAGATGATAAAGTGTTTGGTTTTGGTTCTAATTGCTACGGATGTCTTGGATTAGGTCACAACAAAACAATAAAAAAGCCAAAAAAGCTAAATAAAATGTGTTTTAAAAATATTCAACAATTTTTTAATGGATTGACTTTTGTGTTGGCTTTGAATAGAGATAATCAGTTATACGGTTGGGGTTGTAATGATTGGGGACAGTTGGGAATGGGATATATTAGTGAAGAAAATATATTTTTAAAACCAAAAGAAATAACAATTTTTTCTAATATAAATGTCCATCAAATCAGTTGTGGTTCATATCATTCATTACTGCTATCAACTGATGGTGTGGTCTATGGATGGGGTGCTAATATTATCGGACAAATTGGTTCCGGAAATGAAAATCAGCAAAAATATTGCGAACCAATAGTTATTAATTTGAATGCAAACGACATTACAATCAAATCAATCCATTGTTTGTTTTGTCGTTCATTTGCGCTGACAGACAATGGACTGGTTTATAGTTGGGGTTATAATAGTTGGTGTGTTTTGGGACACAATTTGGAAAAAGACAAAACATTATTCACTCCAACATTGATAGACATAACTGATATCAAGACTGTCTGTCCCACCGGTAATAACACATATTTCCTAACAAATGATGGATACGTATATTTTTGTGGAAAATATGAAAATGAAGAAAATTATGAATTATTTCAAAAAATTCCGAAATTATTTGAAAGTAATTTAATGTTCGAAACAATGTATTCGATTCCATACTATCAAAATCGTCGTGCAATAGCATCAGGGTTATGTGAGGATGAAATATATTATATTAGATGGAATGTAATAACGAAAACATATTATAATAATTATTTCGATTTTTATTCAAAACAATATAAAATGACTGCAAAAACAATTAATTTAAATGACATTCAAAACGAAGAACTTTTTAATGAATATAAATCTATTTTCCTATACATTAAGGGTTTGTTTAATTCTTTTTATATATTTCTCATATTATATTTATATTTTATTTATTGATATTTTTAGAAAATTATTACAAAACAAGATTTGAAGAAATATCTACAATAGGTTCTGGCAATTTTGGGACAGTTATCAAAGTAAAGCAGAATATTAACCAAGAATTATTTGCTTTAAAAAAAGTTATTTTTATTGAAAGTAAGTAATCATTTATTTCATCTTGATATATTCCTGTTATATTAGGAAATTATGAAATGTGTTGATATTATTTACAATTATTTTATAATAACAATCGAATCAAGGTGTGAAAGATAGCTACTTTTGAAACAGTTTTACAGTATATGTATGAATGAGAGAAAGTGTGTTTATGTGTGAGTGTCTTAAATTAGTACATCTTTTGCCAATGTTCTATTATGAACAAATAATTGTTTACTGTTTGACACACGGGTAGTGTCAGAACTATGTTTCAGGCAAAGAATTGCTCGCATTTGAGTTTTTCTTAACCGATTCTGAAATTTATTTCGAAATTATACCAAGTAGATATTCTATTTTCTGAAAGGAAATAAAAATATTGAGAAAGGTAAAGGAGTGGTAAAGGTTTAAACAAACAGTCAATTTTTCAATGAATTATAAAATATAAAAATTGTATGTATGTCTGACTTGAGTTCAAAGTTGTTTTACATTAAAAACATAATGAAATTCATTGAAAATTTGACTGTTTATTCAAATCTTTACCACTCTCTTACCGTTCTCAATATTTTTATTTCCTTTCAGACTAAGAATAAAGAATATCTCCTTGGTATTATTTCGAAGAAAATTTCAGAATCGGTTCAGAAAAACACAAATGCGAACAATTGTTTGCCTGAAATATTGTTCTGAGACTACCCGTATATTATTAGATAAAATATTCTTTTTTTTCTATTAAAGAAAATATATCCAATTGTTTACGAGAAGTGAAAACATTGGAGAGAATTAATAGTGGTTTTGTTGTGCGATATATCATGTCATGGATTGAAGAAAATTGTCTTTACATTCAAATGGATTTATGCGATGAATGTCTCAAAACATTTCTGCAAAAGAAGTCCAATATTTGTGACAAACTTGTTCTACAACTAAGAGATGCCATGAATTTGATTGAGTTTTACATAACGTGTGAAATATTCAGAGATATTATAGAATGTGTGCAATATTTACACGAATTAAAACCCCCTGTAATTCATAGAGACCTAAAACCAGAAAATATTCTCATTAAATATAACGACAAAAACAACAAATTCTTTAAGATATGTGATATGGGTTTAGCTGTCAGTCATGAATACACTCAAATGAGTCACACAGAAGGGGCCGGAACTCCGAAATATATGGCACCTGAAGTATTTCATAGCAAATATTATTCATATTTTACAGACATTTATAGTCTGGGTATAATTGCCAGCGAATTGTTCGACATTGATATCTATGAGTAAGTATTGAATTATAATTCAAACATTGATTACATTTCATTCAAAGTCCTGAAGAATATTCTGTCAAAAAGTATAAAACTGTGGAATATTTCAAGAATATTGAAGTCATTTATGAAATGATTCTCAAAATGACTTTATATCCGAATCCGAAGTTAAGACCCGATTGTCGACAACTTTTGTCTAAATACAATGATTGGTCTATTAGTTCCAAAGCCATCAAAGAGTACACAGACTTTGAGACGATTTTATCCAAACTCAAAGACAACGAAAATATATTTTTCAACAAATATTTATCTCTTAAATTGAATACAAGTAATGATTGAGTTATTTTCATAATATTTATTCAATTAATATTTTTCCATACATTAGTGATGACTTCCGGATCAGAGAGAGCTCAGACTTCCGGATCAGAGAGAGCTCAGACTTCCGGATCAGAGAGAGCTCAGACTTCCGGATCAGAGAGAGCTCAGACTT
>JAQIXR010001502.1:0-12145 GCA_034700825.1 Quadroppia sp. Gr-Ori-00064
CATAGGAGACCCTTTGGACTCGACTAATGGAATGGACAGTTGCTTTACATCAGTAAATGTCCATTCAATCTAAGCACCTCTCTCTCTCTCTCTCTCTCTCTCTCTCTCTCTCTCTCCCTCTTCTCTCATTTTCTTCTTGTTTTCAAACAAATATTTAATTGATTTATAATATTTGAAAAATAGGTGTAGTTTGCCATCACTGGCCAAACGACATGTGGCCATAGCCCGGCTCAAACATGCAGCAAACATGGGAAGGAATTCACATGAAGTCCGGTTCTTCATCTTGGTGGTCACCCCCAGCAAAGAGGTTGGCATTAATTATCATTTTTTTATTATATGACAATTTGTTTCAAAACTATCTCTTCATTGATTTCTGGTTTTAAGACAAAGTTATGACAAACTTATGGTTTAAATGTGTTTAAATATCTCACAAATTGTCTTAACTTTATTTAATGAGTTATTCATCTATAAACCTATTCATCATTTCCTCAAAAATCGTGATTTCTTTCTAAAGTCTATTTAAAAATATATAACAAAGATTTTGCGCAAAGAAAATGCAATGAATGCAAAGCCAGTCGAAGACATAATGACATTAATGGCAATACATTTCTATGTTATTAAGAAAATACTGGAAGCAAAGGGAATGGTAGGACTGACTTATTTTTATGTATGCCATTAATTCTTTAACTCTTATAACAAACGAAAAGATCGATTCTATTCGTCATTGCCTTATATTTATATTTATATCATTTTCTTTTCATTTCTTCATATCATTTATTCTTCACAAAAATGTATTTTACTCTATATTGCGGTCAAGTCTTCGCTTATATTATTATGCTTTCAATACAACAAAATATCTCATCAATCGATGCGATCGACAAAACGAGTGATAATTTTTGTCAATAAATGAATTTTTTTCATTATTTTAAACTTTTTTTTGTTATAATTCTTTGGTTTAAATAAATAAATATTTATATATAAAAACTGAATAAAAACTTTATGACATTTAAGGCAATCATTGATTGAAATGATATAAAAGTGATGAACAAATAAAATAGACTTTTTTTGTGTCAATAAATACAATGTTTTTCATATTGCCATAAGTGAGCGCTTCCTCAATGTTTCGGTCGCGGAATTCCGGCCTATTATTAGACGTGAGTACAGTCTCTGTGCTCTCTATTCGTCGGCAAAGTGTATATTTCGGGCAAAACATGTCCTTTAAAGTTATGAGTGATTGAATCGCTTCCTATTGTTCAATATTATAGTGTATTTTGAATTTTAAAATACTGTCTATTAATGAAAATTCTCGAAAAATAAAATTCTTTTAAAACGAATTCAGTATTTATTGAGAAAATAATTACATTTTATTTCAATTAACATTTATTATTGTATTCTTTAATCAATTTTTGAAGATTCAAATAATCGATAAAAACTGAGATTAATTATAAAGAGAAGAAAATCAATGTTAAAAAGTCGTGAATAAAATAAGAAATAGAAAACTGAAAATATTTTAATTAAATTTATTTAGATTAATATTTGTCTTCAATGTGCTTTCATAGATTGAGAGCACAGTATGAAAAGCAATTTAATCTCATGTTTGATAACTGATAAATGAATTCATCACTGAATTTGATTTTCTATAAAAAATTGTTGAATATTATGTGTGATATAAAATGAAAACTTCTGTTGATCTCTAATACTGTATAAGACATGAGTGATATTAAAGTATTAGAATTTAGGGGCAAAAATGGCTTAGTCTTAATCTTCAAACGGGATGACATTTTTATAGCTAACACACAAGAAATGGCAATAAAAAGATATAATATTTTATATAACCAATGATTTTCAATGACTATTGAAGTCAAGAATTTGTGACAAACGCCTGAATGTTGTGCTTCTTCTCAATGCATACATACATTGCATTCAACTATCAATATATTGAATGCATTTCGCTATAGACTGCGAACCTTCCCTTAATTCAAATTCAATCCATTCAGGGGTAATACTAAGGGCTATATAACATACTATATCCACAATTCATTGATGGATCAATAAATGGGTTTTACATTAAACACTAAACACTTTCTTTCTATAACTTATTGCCTGAAAAGCATTAGCAATGAATCAAACAATTTTTTTTTCTTAAAGTCAAACTAATATCAAATATATTTTGGATAATACTTTTCAATGCATTGGATGAATAATTTTCAATATTTGAATTGAACTTTATTTGAAAAACTCAATGAATACGAAATTTATTTAATTTCAAACAAATACACATAAAATATATTACTTTTGAAACAACATTTTATAGAAATATTTTGTGAAAAAATCGAAAGTCAGGACAAAATTATTTACTAAAAACTTATGTTTATTATTATTTTGTAAATATAATAATTTTCTTATTATTTTTTGGCTTTTAAATGAAATTTTTACACAAATATGTATTTTGGATATATTTTTATGCAAAACAAATAACTTTATAACAATGACAATAATATTGAGAAAATCTGTAAAACATTTTTATAACAATAATATTATTAATTTAATACAAACATAAGTGAATGGTTTTAATGCAAATATTTGTAAAATAAAATTTTAAATAATTGTTTGTCAATAATTGTTAGCATAGAATATGTCTAATATCAGACATTTGCTTCCAATAGATATAAACTACATTAAGAAACAGATTTTAGTTTTGAGAATTGGATGAAAGTATTGATAAAGAGGTCTTTCATGTGAGGGGTAGTCATAAAAATATCATTAACTGTAAGAGTTATTGCAAAAAATAGAGTAAATCAATAGTAAAGCAAATAATGAAAATTTGTAAAATACAAAACAGAACAAAGGGGTGAATATTAATTAAATTTTTTAACTTTAAAATAAATATTTATAAATTTTTCTTTACTTTTCAAAAAAAAATCAAATGAGAAAAACATTGACAAAAGTAATGATAAATAAATTTCATTTATATGAAAAAGAAATAAAATGAAAGGTTTTATATGAAGTGTTTTATATAATTGCATTTCGTATAACAAATGTATTATTAATCATATAATCAAATGACTAAATATTTTTTTATTAATTATTCATTATTTGTTGAGCTCTTGTTCAACATATAGTCCAACACGAAATACACCTGAATTTGTTGTATATAATATTGATCGAAATGTTGTATTCATTTGAATGACACAACATTTCAAAGCATTTGGGCTTTAATTTGCGAATAATCTCATATTAATCGCGATTTTCGTCTTTTATTTCAAAAATTTGTTATTTCTTTTCCTATCGGACCAAACAATTCGCAAAGGATTTCAAGAGATTTTTGTATTGAATTACTTTTTCATCACTTAATTATACAATAATTAAACGACAAATGACTCTAAAAGTAAATTCTAATCATTTAATGATTAAAAGCTTTATATCATATTCTATACCAGAATAAGCATTGCTTTGATTTACTGAATGTAAATCAATTGAAAAAAGCATTTTTATTATTGAAAAACATATTTATTTAATGAAATAATTTGTATAAAAATCTAATAAAAAATATATTATTTGAATGCATGTATAGAAGGGAACGAAGAATGCATTGGAAACGGGCCGTACGTTTGCCACGATATTTGCTGACATGGATTTCCGCCAGCGCCTGATCGACGTGCACGGGGAGGCCGAGTTCAAAGGCATTCTACTCAAACATGCACAAGACTTGGCCTCAGAGCAGAGTAACCCGACTCGAAGGCTGGGCAATCACGAGCCCGACCCTGAGTTTGAGGTAAGTGTTGTTTCTATTATTTATAGATTCACTTAAATAAATAAGTCATGAAAAATGTCTGCAAATACAACCCATGAGTACAACCCATACCACAACTAATTGATATATTGAAATCATGGACAAATTGTTTGATATTTTTAGAGTATTTTCATTATTATTACTTTAATAAACTTAGTAAAAAATATTGATTCAATTATAGTAACAAATGATGCCCTATATAATCAGGGGCTAAAAATGTCTAATAAGAATTATTTGAGAGAATTTTAGTTATGATAAAAAGTGTGACATTTATTGGAAATCAGATTTGATATAATATTATACATTGTGTGAAGAAATGCTCTGCAAAACCAATGTTGAAGTGAAATGCCAGGGGTATAAGGGGTATATATCATTAAATTAAGTCAAATGAATTTCATCTTTCAATCATGCGGTAAACAATCAATTTTGCAAAATATTCTCATTACTTATAAATATATTCTGCGCTCAAATTGTTTATAACCCCAAATGAAAGCAAATATAAGTGAATATTTCCATAACATTGAGTGGATTATTGAGATATACTCTCATAGGAATCATTGTTAGCGATGTTTTACATCAATATATTCTTACAATTCGTGCAAAACCTATTCAACGATAAAGTTTATGATTGAATGAATTTTTACGGTTCTTTTGAGAATCAATAGAGAAAAACATTGAATATATTTTTGTTGTTTTCTGTCCAACAATTCATAAAATATTTTATATTATTTTATAGAAAATACAATCATTTCATGAATTTATAAAAAAATATTTTCTAATTATGAGAACCAAAACATAGTTTTCGTGAAAATTTTATATATTAATATCAAAACTGTATTGTAATGTATGGAAAGGTATTGGATGAGAGGGAAGGGGTGTTGTGTTACACAATTAAACGTTATTTGACTATTATTACTGTGAATAATGTCATCCCAATTAAGTGCCAATAGTTCAGCGTTAAGTCGATTCCTATGCAGTCATTTGAGCCCATTGTTGGGCACAGTATATAATAGCAGTTGCCTCTAATCCCATTGGTTGTCATCACTATCACTGAACTCCACTCCGGCACTGCTCTTCTCCCCCTTCCTTACGACTGACTCGTGTTTTTTGAGTCTAAGAAAAATCGAAATCAAGTGAAAGAGTGCTGAGAAGACATGAAATGTGCTGTTGAGGCAAATGGTGTACTAAATCACAACTACATTCACTTTGTGTCCAACACTTCTTCGCATTCAATCTAACATTAGATAATCGACACAATTAGGAGTCGACTGACTATTGATGACAACAAATATATAAATAATTTTTTGACAAATCATAAATAAATCAAATTTTATGATAAAAATTAAAATTTATAAAAAGTTTTATTTATTAATTAAAATATGAAAAAATTTAAATCATTTCAATCAAATATTTTGATTTACAAATCTTTTTAGAGAAGATTTAAGAGAATAAATAGTTTTTATTGTCTGGAGATTTGAAATGATTTTCATTAAAGATGTGAACCAAAATTGAATGAACAGAATCGTAATGAATGTCTACCAAAGAATACTATGTTCTATGAGTTAAATATTGTCAACAAAATATGACATTATCTGCAGGCCTACTAAAGCACTGGTAGCATAAAAAGAAGAAAGTCCTGATGGTTCAAATGGTTCAAATGATCACAAATTCAATTGTTAAAAGTTATGTCACATTATGTCTGCTCTGATCAATGAGACACCGATTGCTGTGATTGTAGAGTCAGGCCATTCATAGCCAGGCCATTCATAGTCAGCAAATCAGATATATTTCCAAATAATGCTTACAATCGTTAATGATTTTAAGTCTGGATAACAAATGCTATGAAAACAATAAGAGAAAAGAAATGACAAAAACATTTGTGAAAAACTCATTCAAAATATCAAACGAAATGAAATCTTTTTGTTCAAAAACTATTTAAATTATCCGAGTCTTTCTTAAAGGGTATTTTTTGCTACAAAACCCCTTCTAATGTGAATTAATATTTAAAATATATGTTTTATTACTGAATATACTCTAAATGTTTTATATATAGTTTTATACAATTGATTGAACACTAAAAATAAATTTTGATTAATATTTATCATGGATTAACAGGAACAAAGATGTCGATTTGCTCAAGGTCTCTGTGAAGACTTAAGGAGACGAGTCTCTCATTATATAAGTGATTACATCGACGGTAAGAAAACGATTAATTATTACATTATGTTTTTATTGTCTTTACTTTCACTTTATTATCTCATTATTTGTTTTGACATTTCATTGAAAAAAGTATTGAATTTTTGAATTCTATTAACGAAATTAAATACTATATTATTTATTATCCAAAATCTCGTCTCAAAAATTCTTTGCCTATCAATCAAAATGAAACACAAAATAAAAGTGAAAACAATTTAATAAATATTTAATGTTTTCATTTCAATCGCCACAAAAATTACTTCATTTTTCATGATTTGAAAATAAAATTTAATTGAATTAATGGCTTATAAATAAGAATACAAAACAAATTGCACTCTATTTTCAAAATGAGATGTTGTGGTGTATGAGTGAAATTAGTCAAAGGAAAGGTAGGAATAGCAATGTCCTAAAGTGAACACTCGATGTAATATTGATGAACTCTTTTACCAATTCTTTCAAAAGTTTTGTTTTGTTCACAAAAAAATTACTTTTGATATATAATAACAGAGTTTTTCGGTAAAACCCCTGTCATTCCTGTCATCCCTGGCCTATAATGACTTATCGATAGAATAAATTTATATTTTCTTCCATTAAAAGCATTTAATTTTATATAAGAAATGCCAAAAAAGAAATCAAATTTCTATACTATAATTCAAAAGTCATTAGTTTTTTATAAAACAAATGTCAAAACAAATAATCGTTTCTATTATTTATTTGAAAATTTAATACTCAATGAAAGTATGAAATATTAAAAGGTGTAAATCATGTGAACAAACTTTTGACATTCAATTCTAGTTTTGATAATACAAAATGAAAGCCAAAAAAGTTTTCTTTTCAACAAATGAAGGATTAGTTTAATCGAAAGATCTTTGAATGTCTTTGTGTCTGAGTCTATAGATTTCGACTATTTTACTAATAACAATATTTTCATTTCAGACCCTTTTTACTGTCAGACCCCCTTTACGTGTTTAATGATAAATACGTTTAATTTTTGCCACAAAATTATTGACAAAATAAATGATTTATTTATTGAACAAAACATAAAATATATCACAAATGCTTGACATAAATAAAACTTTTTTTAGTTGTGAGAGAATTAACAAAAATATATTTGATTAATGATTTAATTGCATTGGTTTTGTGGCACTGGTAGGTGTCGTGGGCCGGAAGACAATCCACAAAACGATATCAACAATTTTCTTTCTATACTTCGCCTGTATTTTACCCACAATTGCTTTCGGTGTTCTCAACGACAACAACACTTCGGGCAAAATCGGTATAATATATATCTGTGCCAACCATTAGCGCATACATACATGTGCTAAGAAATAATATTTTCATTCGTCTAATCTCTTCTCTTATTTTCTAATCCCTGTCCTTTATTATGAACATCGTTGGGCGCACACAAATAGGTGGTGAGTATTAATGCATTTAATCCCTTCATTATATGGATTAACACGACTTGAAAAACATTATTTGAATATAATTTATGAATATTTAACACATATCAGAATATTCACAACAAGTGAAACAATTAAATACTTACAACAATTTCATTAAAATAATCATTTATTATAAGTAAACTCGAATTAGTTGTGAGTTTTCAATGAAAATCACTTCAAATCCCTATTAAATATTAATATATTTCAATGAAATCATAAATATTTTGCCAAATGTTTGACATAATCTTAAGTCTGGTTAGAGTTCATTGAATTAATTCGAAAAAAGAAAAACAGTTTAAAAAGCAGTTCAATAAGTGATTAAAACATTGTTTGTATCCAGATATACGCAAGGCCATTTTAGGTCAAACCATAGGCGGTCTTTCATTTGCATTTCTAGGTGGTCAACCCCTGGTCATTATTATGACCACAGCTCCCATTTGTTTATACATCAAAGGTATTCAAATCATAAGTAAAAAGTATCAATTAAATCGATTATTAACCCCTGTGTGAACACCCCCTTCAGTGATATATAACATATGTGAAGACTTTCAGTTGGACTTCTATGCTATGTATGCCTGCGTTGGGCTCTGGAATACATTCTTCCTGGTCTTGTATGCCGTCTTTGATGTCAGTCGTCTAATGAAGTGGTGCACGAGGTATGGGTGATCATCCTTTTCCTGTCATGGCTTTCCATCCATTTCCT
This sequence comes from Quadroppia sp. Gr-Ori-00064, assembly GCA_034700825.1. Classification (NCBI taxonomy): domain Eukaryota; kingdom Metazoa; phylum Arthropoda; class Arachnida; order Sarcoptiformes; family Quadroppiidae; genus Quadroppia; species Quadroppia sp. Gr-Ori-00064. The sequence continues at coordinate 8,135 of JAQIXR010001502.1, forward strand.
GTGATCTATGCTTTCTCTCAATTCATTCACATAATAACTTTTATGTCTTATTTCAAATGTTTTTAATATAAATAACGACTTCAGTCAACAGTCTATGTATTGACTCAATGCATAATCTTTTGTTTTTTGCATTAAAGTCAAAAAATGTTAATATTTTGAAATCCTCTGAGTTTTGAAAATACTTTTTATTGTAATAAAAATATCAAAAATATATTTTATCTTTAAAGCGATTAACCAACTGTGCCCTAACTGTGGCCTAACTGTGCCCTCAAATCAGAAATAGAAAACATTTTTCATTTTATAATTAAAAAAATTTTAAAATTAAAGTTTTAAATCATTTTAAAAATTCTTTGAAATATATTATATTTAAAGACAGAATTTGATGGCAATAAAAGTGATTCACATTTCAATAGCTATAAATTCATTCAAATCAGGAGTCGATTCTTTTGACCCCTGCGGCAGGTTATGAATAAAGTAAAAAATGTTTTTCAAATTTGTTTTTATAATTGAAATTTCTTCGATTTTAGTTAAAAAAAATTTAATAAAAATTTAAATACAAATATAATATAAGTGTTGGGATTGACTGAACGTCAATCCAATTATTGAGATTGAGATTACATTTTAGAGCAAATGAATGACATTTCACTGTTTCTCCTTAAGGGTGAAAAATAGTTTTTTCAGGTTTTTTAACGCATTAAAAGTTCTTTATTAAAGGATTATATAATATATTTGTATTAAAGTCAATATCTGTTTATTATTATAGTATATGTTCTAATCATTTGCCAATCTTTTATTATTACTTGTACTGTATATACCTTTCCATTATATGTAGTTTTTTAATACCATTTCAAAAGCATTTCTTTGAATAACATATTTCTCCTTCGCTTAAACATCAGTCGATTTTTCTTTCTTTTTTGAGATCAGTTTTGGATCAATATTTGAAAAATCTCTTTCATAAGACTTTAAGAATCGATAGAAAACTTTGAATGAATTACAAAAATATTGTAAAGAAAATTGAGTTTTGCATTGCATTTGTGATGCACTGAAAAAGCGATTTGACATTTAATCCCAACCCTTATTGTAAAGTCTTATGCATTGAATGTTTTGTTTGATAACAATTACATCAAACAATGGTTAAGATATCAATGGTATTGTATTATACTATTTGTGCGCACAATATATGAATTGAAAATGATTTTAAGCCATAGTTAGGGCAATAAAGCCATTATTGGGGCTAATCTCAGATTAGGTCCGAAGTCATTAATCCATAATTTGAATCTTATTTATATAAAAAATATTTAAAGATTTGAAATTAAAGCAAATTTTTGACAATTTTTTGTCAATAATTTGTTTATAAATAAATTATTCAATAAAAGTCATTGAAATCCATAAACATTACATTGTATTATTGAATACATTTCTGACAAATAGTATTCACTTTTATTAACATTCAATGCATTTTCGAGATATCAAAACAGGGAATAAATGTTTGTATTTGTAAACATAGATTACACAGGATTTGCATCCCTTAACCCAATCCAAAGCCCGATATCTATCAAAGCATATAATTAACTGTCTCTCAAAACAGGTCTACAGAAGAGATATTTTCGTTGTTCATCTCTATTGCCTTTGTTGTCGATGCAGGTCGTGATGTCGTTAAAAGTAAGTCATAGCACAGCCATAAATGACACAACTGTCCTATTTTGTGGCGTTTGCAGAGTATATAACAGCCAAAAGAGATGTTATATAAATATATAGAAAAAAAGTCCAAAAAATAGTTTACGCGAGAATTGAAACTAAATTAAAATAACTGTCAAAAAAGGCTTTGAGCCAAACATCGCATCGTTTTTATAGCTAAGAGTGCATTGAATTTGAATTATAATTATATTAAATGAACAAAACTTTCCACATTTGGTATAACTTTAAGAAAATAATCATAACTTTATGTCAATTATTTAATACAAAAAATACATTCTTTTATATCAATGAGACATTTGAGTCAATCTTCGGAATATTCTATGAATTTTGTCCACAAAGTTTATAGACAAGTGATGTCAATCGATTTGAAAGGGGTATAAAATTTGTGATAATTTATTGATATACCCCTTTCATAGGTGGTTATTTACCAACAATCTAAGATAGGATTTTTGGTATCACAGTTATAGACAAATAATATTGTCGTTAAAAATCCTAAATTCTTTGCTCCAATAAATTCATTTACACGTCATTTGAAGCATAAAATTTTAGTTTAGTTTAGTTCACAAATCAAAGCATTTGTTCCTAAAAAGTAAAGGTTTTTTAATTACTGCAAAATATACTCTAAAACTAATTAAATAATTTGTGAAAACAAAGCTTCAGTTTTTTATTCAATTTTCATCAAATATGTTCTCAAATATAATTTGTTAGAAAAAACAATACAAAAAAATGAAAAACTTTAGGAAATATAAACATTATATAAATTTTTAATTCATTTTGAAAAATATATTTGTTATAAATAAATAATTCTGTTCTGAATGCGGGCATAAAATATTGATTTGGAGTATAATTACAGTGAATATGACTATAACTCTATAAACCTCTGATAATGAGATTGAAGAAGAGGTTCACAAAAGTATGAAATTTATAAATTACTCAATTCATGCATTCAAGTCATGCACTTCTATACGTCTTTACCTTATTTTGTAGTGAAAATCAGAGACTCTTTCACTCTTATAGAGTTCACCTCTCCTTCAGAACTCACTGTTAGGTCTAATCGAGAGATAAAATCTTTAATTCTATGGACAGAACAGCCATGAGTTTAATGATAATAACAATAGGCCTTTGAATGTGGAGTTGAGCCTAAACTGAGTTTATATCAATATTTAACAAAATTGAAGAAATAAATTACATTTAACGCTAGGGTTAAGGTTAGTGAAGATCAGGGCTTTGAATATACATTTTTATACACATATAATAACTGTAAGAATCGAGGAAAATGTCTTAAAAGTATATTCTGTATAGAATATTCTGGCTCTCAGACGAAGAGCACTATATAATGTATTTACGATGTGATCAGTTGTCAAAAAATACAATAAATATAATTTTGTCTCTAAAATGCAATTCAACTCTTTATTATTGCTGTTAACATAAGGTTTGAATTAAAACTTTTTTGTTATTTCTTTGCATTTCTTTTTCCGTTCACTAATATAGAGATTATGGAAATGCAAAAATCTTTTGCTTTTTTGTTTTTGCGATAAAATACTTATTATGTTTTCAGTCATAAAATGTTTTTCACTTACATTATGTAAATTCTTATCACAAAAAACAAACATTTGCCTTAAAACCCCTTCTCTCGAAACTTCAATATATTTTATGTCTACTTTGTATAAGCCATTCGTCTATAAAAACTTTTGTTAAAAAATGTTTTAAAAACAAAATTATGGAAATCATGAATAAAACCCTTTGAATGTCTGTCACTCGAAATAAGTTATAAACTTATTTAAAATTATATTATATTATAAAATAATCTTTTATTGTATTTCAAACCATTTGATTAGAGATAGTGTGTTTCAGACCCTTTAAATCAAATCAATTTCACTCTGAATTCTTGATTCAAACCCTTGAACATTGCCTTAAAAGCTGACATTTGAGAGAATGGTAACAAATTGAAGACTAATAGACATCATTAGGGCTGAGCTGAAGATTATTTTGAAAATTTCCAAAAAAGTTCGGACAAGAAGTTCATCATTAATCTCATGTTTAATACTCTGAACACTAACTGAAGACTAAAATTACATTTTATGTGACTTTTATTTTGTATTTATTCATTAAATATGAAATAATGATTTGAAGTTTCAATCATTACATCAATCATTGAAAACATGAAACATATTTACGCCATTATATGAGCAAAAATGAATTAACTTTTATTTTCTAAATATAATTATAATTAATGTGATATGATTGACAATTCATATCCACTTCGACATCAAATTAGTTTTAATTATATTTATATTTAGTTTTACTTTTGTT
>JAQIXR010001503.1:0-12143 GCA_034700825.1 Quadroppia sp. Gr-Ori-00064
GACGTCTTTCTCTCTCTCTCTCTCTCTCTCTCTCTCTCTCTCTCTCTCTCTCTCTCTTATTTGTAAATATAATATAAAAATTAAATTTCATTTTTTTTGTTAAATTTGATAAAAAGGAATCAAATTTGGCTTTTATTATAACAATAGTATTATTTTGAGTTATATTATATAAGCTAAGAATTTGCATAAATTATCATGATAATATGATATTAGAGCAAGGTCATTATATTTGTTTAATGAAATATAAAAAATATTTAATAACTTTTAAAATTATAATAAATTTCATTTTTGATGTCTTCTGAAGTCTTGGTCAAAAAATATAGAAAAGCAAAAACTCTTATTCTGTAGAAACATGTAATCAAAACTAATGTAAAAATTTGTTGACTTTGTGTTACATTTCAGTTAAAGTTCTATATATTTGTCTGAATTCTTCAAACATTTATTGAACGATATATTTATCGCTTTGACTACAATAACAGAAGAAAATCTGTTAACAGATAAGAAACCAAAATATATTTTCGATAACAAAAACACTAACAGTTTGTGAAAGTAGTAATGATTTGAGGTTTATTTGAAAATATATAATCTATTTGTAACTATAGTATAGATTCTTACTATAGATTCTATACAGTACTATAAATTCTATACTATAGTTAGAAACACTTTTAATCAAAAGTGACATTTTGTTCGCTTTTTATATAGAGATAACATTATTACTAATGATTATAAAAATATATATTTCGTTGCAATCGTTGCGAAAGTAATTGATTTTTTGTCTCCAAATTGGAAAACATTGAAAATTTTTCTGCAATTTCAAGATTTAATATCAAAATAAAGAATAAAAAGAAATATGTGTTAAAACTCATGTTCAATGTGTGGCCAATAATGAGAAAAATATTTATATTTGTGTAAATTCTTGTTATACTGTATATGTGTTTTGTGAAACTATAGAAGCGATGGTTAGCCTTAAAACAGTGTTTGAATGAAAATACAATTTAATGCAAATCATAGCAAAAATAGTATTCGTTATAATAATAATTTACTCTCAAAACACATTACGAAAAACAAATTGGATTTAATGCTATAATAATTGACAAATGTTTGCCTCGACTGCAATACAGCGATGCATACAAAGAGAGAACACTTTAGGGGGAGAATAGACTTCACATTTGACATCATTTCAGTTATAATTTCATATTTTTGTACATTTGATAATATTTTTCACATATTTCTAATTACACAAAAAATTATAAATAGAAATCAATTGCTTTTGTCTATATTGATATTATAACAAAAATGACATTGCTCATTATATTGATGAACATTATATGCCAAAAAATATCCCCTTTTTACAGAATTAGGAATAAAATGGTTTTATTTTTGTAAATATTCATGAAATTAATACAAAATGATTAATGAATGGTCTGTTCATACGATTAGAGCCAATGGTTTTCATACTTAAAAAACAGTTTTTCAGTTGAAAATCGATTCATATATTTTTGAAGTCATTATAACTATTGTCACTAAAAGTATCAAATATTCGATATTTTTTTTAAACTAAATAACAATTAATTTAAAAATTAAACAAATATTTAAATAAAGAAAATATTTTATGTTTTGAAAAATAATTTTAAATTTTTTGATTATTTTTCTAAACTATTGAAGATTTTTATAATCTTTTCGATTAAGAAAGTATTTGAAGACTCTTTGAAACATCTGTCGATTCAATGTATTTGACAAAAGCATATAAAAATATTTTCGGAAATATTTTCGGAAATATTTTTATTGCAATTCAAACAACACAACAAAATATGATAAAACTTCTCGACCTTTGAATTTATAGTTGGTTTTGAGCTCAACACTGAATGTCAGTTTTGAACATTTTAAGCAAATGTCGACAAAAATATACTTAAACTCTATATACAACGTTCCTTCGGAAAGGGTAGTTATAAAATCATTTTCAAGTATTTTTCGTATGTATTAAAAATTATTTAAAAATATCATGAAAAGAGCAAGGACAAACACTGGAGATATTTATAGCTTATTGTGAACCATATTGACTATAGACCACATCTGCTGTACTTTACCTTCACTTCGAGTCTTCATTTCAAACATTGTTTTATTTACTTGTCTTACAGTTATCTTACATTTCTCTAACATTTCTCCTCTAATAAAGAAGTAGTGGATTCTGAGTCTCAAACCTAATGATATACGAGCGGCGACTGTTTTGGCTGTGTTTCGATAACATATTATGTACTCTTCGCTAATAATTTAATAGCAATGAAGTACGAGAGCCTCAAAGCTCTCAATCCATTCTCACATACATTTGTGTCATATATTGATCTTTAGATTTAATATACAAAAGGCTCTGAATTTACAAATATCACAATAGCTTTGCAAACACTGTTTGACTCATTTTTCTTAATTTCATTTAGCATTTCATTCAAAGTGTGCTTTCGTTGAAAAAAGTTATTTTGAAATTTAGACAAAAATTGAACACAACTAAAAAGTGTTGGTTTGTGTCTGTTATCCAATAAACGAGTTATTCATTGAATTTATATCTCAGGAAATACTTAAATCGTTTCGATTGGAGTTTACTATAAAAATAAATGACAACAAAGTTTCAAATATATTATAAATCCTGTCTTTGTTTAAATAAATCTTAAGTTTAACTGAAATTCGATATAATGTTTGAAACTTAGAGACAATTATTACTGAATTGTCAAAATTTAAGTCAAGTTTCGATAAACTTATTTATAAATATTTTTATCATTAATTGATTGCAACAATGAATTGAATTCAATTGAAATAAGAAATTTTGATTGAATTTACAAAATAAGTGCAAACAATGAAAACCATTTATGAGACGAAACAACAGATTAGAATTAATTGTTTAAAAGTTTTTTATTTTTTCAAATCGTTTCAAAACTTGATTCAAACGCAAACACATTTTGACAAAATATCTGAAGTGTTTTCAAAAATCTTAAGACAAAAGTGATATTTAAATCCAATTGTACTCAATGGGCAACTGCTGTGGAAAGAAAGAGATGGAACAGACGGAGGGGCCCTCAGATATGGGCGAACCCTCAGGACCTCCTGAAGGGCAGTCTGGAGAAGGGTCTGGTGTGCAAAGTTCAGAGCAAACTCCAGGTTCTGAGGGCGCGAGTTCCGATGCTCTGGGTTCTCCCGGTAGCTCTCAGTCCAGCGCCTCATCGCGACACTCAAGCGCTGGCTTCAGACAATCGAGCGCTGGTTCAGCCCTGAGTGGGACCGGAATGAGTAAATCCGGGGTCACTTCAAACACAAGCGGTGGAGGAATGTATGGTTCAGGAACTGGTTCATCATTGACCGGTTCAACGGCTTCAGGTGTAAAGGGCTCGAAAGCTGGTTCGACCACTTCTGGAGTAAAAGGCTCAACAATGGCTTCAGGAGTGAAGGGTTCGACTGCTTTTTCGACCGCTTCTGGAATGAAGGGCTCGTCAGGGGTTTCGGGTGTGAAGGGTTCGGCTATGACTTCAGGTGCGAAAGGCATGGGAACCGGAGTGAGTGGTTCCACAGCCCCATATGGTTCCACCGCCCCATATGGTTCCACAGCCCCATATGCAGCCACAGCCATGGGTTCTGGTACAGGAATGGGTTCCAAAGCTCCCGGTTCAACAGTATCTGCTATGAACACAACCAGAAGCGGTATCGGCGCCACACCAACAGCCGGAATTGGCTCTCCAAGTGGAGCCCCTGGCAGTGCAGCACCTGGAGCTATGGACTCGACTGCACTCGCAGTGAAAAAGAGCGGTTCTAAACCCGGATCAAAACCAGGTTCAAAGACAGGCTCAAAGACAGGAAAGACTGGATCCAAGCCTTAATCTGATGTTAGGATTGGAGTCAATTGGAGTCAATGTCAAGAAAAGTGAAATAATTTATAGCAAAAAAACATTCAATCGATTCATATATGAATTGATTTCTAAATTCAAATAAATTTCTTGATTTTGATTAAAAGCTTCAAAAATATTCTCAAATTATTTGTAAAAATTTTAAATTGTTTTCATATTTCCATGGATTTATGTTTTGAATTCAATGACAAAATTTTGAATAAATGGATTGGAAATAAAAGTCAAAAAAAACTTTGAATTCAAAGATGATTCAAATATGAGATAATATAAAAGGTATGACTTTTTGTAATGAATTGAGTATTGATTTCATATCATATCAAACAATTCGTAAACATTGAAATCCTTTTCAAATGTTTTCTTATCTCATTATTTGGTAACAAAAGCTATTAGTTTGAAAGCAAATATTTTTTTGTTGAGAACAAAGAAAATGACAAAAATCACGATTTGAATAAACATTCAATTTTTCAGTTCAATTGATTAGCATTTTATAGATTTTCATTGAATCGCAAAAGACTTTATCTTTACTTTTAAAGTATTGTAGGATTTATTCAATTGGAAACAAGTCATAGCATTAGAGATGACTGTCCGCAAAGTGTATCCATTCGAGTATTAGAGGAGACAATTAAGGGTCGATTGTTTGCATCAATGACTTAACTCTTAAGCATCATTAATGGCCAGAATATTAAGCGAATTACCCCTTAATATTAGATAACTCTATGGCTGTCAACGAATTAAATTCAAACTTTTCGTTAATTCCTTTCATTCACGCATTTATCCATTCATTTGATTTTAGAGATTTATTTCACAAATAGAAAAACATTTATTAAAAAGTGTTAATCATTTGTACGAATGGACAGCAAAAGTGTTTAATAAAAACTCAAATAAGACTTCAATAAAATAAACGACAAAAAAATAGATCATTAATTGAATATAATGTGTATTTTCATTGATTTAATAGTTTTCTATTCATTTGTTTGATATGATTTAATGACTCAAACTTTATAATAATTTTGTCATTTTATTATACGTTTGACACAAACATTAGTCAAGTGTTCAACACATTTAGTGTTGAAGTTTGAAAGTTATAATTAATATAACTATTGATCAAATGGTGAATACAATCAACAAAAATATTATATTAAACACAATTAAAGTCAGTTTTCAAACAAAGTGTTCATTTAAAATGTGATGTTTTAATAAACTGTCGAAAAATCGTTTGATTTTAATGGTAAACATTATTCATATACTGAAAAATAAAGCGAATTTCACTACTCATTAAAATAAGATTTCATTTCAAGCAATCAATTCAATAACAAATCTGTTTATCCAAAAGTCAACTCATTTTCATTTGGAAAATTAATTTATTATAAGTTAAAATCAGTTTATGGTTTGTTTGCATTATTTATTAGCAATAGTTTTGATGACTATATCTAACATTATTCCTAATGTTATTCATATTTTAAAAATAACACAAACTTTTAATGAATTAAAATTCATATAATTTTGCCCTCATTTTGAATAATCCCAAGAATTCGTATTATGTTTTTCTTCAATATTTCGACAAAAATATTGATTTTTGTTTTAATTAATGATATTTTTGTAATCTTTTGACAAATAGACAAAACTCTTCTTTATTTGAATAATGTTTTGGTTTTGAAACAATTAATCAAAGGAAGGAATGGTAGAAATAATTAATAAGTCCTTAAGATATTCTCAAAGAAACACTTGAATAACATTTTTGTTTCAATAGATGTTTGCTTTGAATGAGTTTTGTCACAAATTATCGCAATTTAAGTGTAATAAGATATGAATGAATTAACTCTTACTTGGGTTTGGGTGGAGTTCTTGCCAGTGGACGGTTGTATTACTTTATCGCAATACGAGCCCTCCAAGAATATCAGTCCCGACGGACGAGAAGAGGTCTCGTTCTCGAAGTAAAATAAGATATTCTGGAACAGAACAAACCATCTTAATTGCCATTTGCTGTTCTCTGAAGTTCTTTTGAATAGATGTCCGCGAAGGCCGTTGTCGTGATGTGCCTTCTCTGCCAACGCCAACAATTGCAAGTCATTCATCCGAAGACTTCTTTGCATTGTTGCCAATCCTATGTCTTTCGATTGTTAACAATTTTTGACATTTGGTCCAACTATTCAATGATCAAAAGTCTTTTTATACATAGAAGAGCACTTGAGTCGACTTTCTTCAAATATATCATTAAATGATGGAATTGTTTGATAAATAATAGCATTTTTTGTGGTTCTCTTCACTCTATTTGTAGTCATTGTTTCGGTTTTGCTGAAAATTAACATAAAATTATATATTTATAAAAAGTATTATTTAGTTATTTATAATTCTATACATTTTTTAATTAATTTCTCATTAAGAGAATTGCTTTCGTTTTACTATTATTTATAAATATTATTTGCATTTTAAATAATTATATTGAAATGAATTGAATTATTGAAACTTTTTATTATAAAAATATCTCTTTTATAATGAAAAACACATTATTATAGGGTTTTTGCGAACGAAATTTGAAAAAGAGTTTGTTTTGTAAAGTTTTTCAATACTGTATACGAATATTGATTACATTATATATTCTATATTTCATATATAGAGACAATTGTTTGCTTTTATTAATTGTTACCAAATATTAAATATTAAAATATATTTGAAAATACCATCGAATGAGAGGTTATCTCAAAACTAATCATACATTTGAAGATAAAAGAATAAGAACTACTAGTGATTGTAGCACTTGTTTGTTGGCCGCATACCAGCCCTAACTCTAACAGAATCGCTGCAAACAATCCACCAAAAGGTGTAGTGAGTGCACAGTCGCGCTCAAACCATTCAGATAACGATGCCGTCGCTCAGGCAGGTCTTCACCGTTCAGATACATCTATTAGTTGCAGCTCTGGACCTAATATTGATTTGATAACAGTTTAGTTTTGTGTTCAAAACATGTTTTCTCTCTATTTAATTATTCAAACACTAATTCTTTATAATTATTTCAGTCATTATTTTCTTTTCATTCATTTATTTTTCAATTTTTATGTTATTCTTAATAACTTTTTTTGTAATCAGATTTTATATTCCAAGAAATTCATTAACCGTTGAAAAATTGATTATATTTTTTTCGTTTATTCAAAAATAGATTTATTTTCTTAAAATTCATATGAAATGAGTTTTGCATAACAAAACATATTGTCAAAAATGTTGTCAAAAACAGCTTTTTATTATTCATTAATTTTGTCAAACAATACCTATTTTTCAGATAAAATTTTAACTCAATTTTTAAACAATAATATTTTTATTATTAATTTTAATAAAAAAATAATCTGAAAATAATTATAAATAATTGATTTTATAATAGAAATCGAAAAATATTATATTTAAAGATTAGTTCAATAACTGAATGATTGAATGACTACTACTATAGCAACGAATGCGTCAAACATTCAAAACAAATACAATTCTTTTGATTTTTCATTTGTTATTTTGTTTGACTTAAAGTCATATTAAAATGAATACAAGAATAAGTAGTGCAAGAGTTAAGCAAGGTGAATACACAAAAACAATTTACACCTGGATTAAAGACGGTTTGTATTAACAGTGAATTTATTCAATATTTATTAACTTCTTTGAGAATAAAGCACTTCAATAGAGATGGTCAAGGAATCAGGGGTTACAAAGTTAGGGGCATTTTGTGGTAATGTGGTCTCTGTTTCATAGACTGCTCTCTCAGAGACTAATTCAAGTAATTATGCGTTTTTGAAGCACTGATGAAATAAGTCAAAATGAGATCAAATTTGAAAACACCCGTTGATTATCATTAGAGAAGTCATGTTTTGGTGTAATTTTCACGAGAATTACAGAGAAATTCATTGAATTAATATTTAATTGAAGGAAAGCGTAATATGACTGAGCCGTACGAATGTCTGTACTTTAGAAACAATACAATCATTTGAATGAGTTTTTGTATTTAAAGTGTAATCTAATTAAACAAATGGACAATTGATTCCATCATTGCTTTAAACACATTTTTATAATGAAATTTTCATTTTCTCTAAACTTTCATTCAATTCAATTTATATCTCTTTTTATGGTTTGATCTGAATTTCGATAACATTTTTGTGAGAAATAAATAAAAAATTTAAATTTTTATGTTTTCATCAAATAAGCGAAACTCAAAAATATTTAATTAAATGAATAAAAATATGAATTTGTTATGAAAGCAGTGAAAAATGCTTGCGCCATATGAGAGCTGAGCACCAGAGTGTAGGCGCTAACAAAACAATAATTGAATTAACTTTAAATACAGTAAAAGATTTTAATTTCCGGTTTTTTGGCAAATTGTGAACAAATGATGAATTGATTTGTTTTGAATGACAGGAAATTATAAAGAAGTCATCGTTTTTCTCAACGAACAAATTGCTGTGAATCCCAACTCTAGGGCCGGTCTGTCACTACTGGCGTATTGCCACTACAATATGCGAGACTTTGTGGGCGCCGTCAACTGTTACGAGCAATTAGTCCAATACTATCCAGATGTGGAACAGTATCATATAAACTATGCCCAATCTCTATACCAGTCCTGTCTTTATGAGGAAGCCATGAAAGTTGCGTTTAAGATAGAGGAGAGGTTTGGACTGAATGCACAGGTAGTGAAACTGCAGTCAGCCATCAGGTATGGCGTGGACGACATCATCGCAGCCAAGAGTCTCGTCGAACAGATACCATTGGATGACCCGGACAGGGAGGTTAACCTGGGATGTCTGCTATATAAGGAGAATCGATACGAAGAGGCCATCTCTAAGTTCACTAATTGTCTTCAAGTGGAAGGGTATCGGCCGGACATCCTATACAACGTAGCCCTTTGTCACTACCAAATGAAACAGTACTCAAACGCCATGAAACACATCGCAGATATCATTGAAAAGGGTATTCGAGAGCACCCGGAGCTAAGCGTTGGTATGACTACTGAAGGCATTGAAGTGCGAAGTGTAGGAAATACACAAACACTTCACGAAACGGCTTTAGTCGAGGCCTTCAATCTTAAAGCAGGCATTGAATACCAGCTCAAGAATTACGAGTCAGCCCAGGAAGCACTGACTGATATGCCTCCCCGTTCTGAAGAAGAATTGGATGCCGTCTCACTTCACAACCAGGCGCTCATGTCTATGGAAACGGATCCGACAGAAGGCTTCGAGAAATTGCAATTTCTAATACAACAGAATCCCTTTCCTCCCGAAACCTTTGCCAACCTTTTGCTCTTGTATTGTAAGTACGAATACTATGATTTGGCCGCAGATGTTATGGCAGAGAACACACATTTCACGTACAAGTACTTAACCCAATACTTGTATGAATTCTTGGACGCACTCATAACACAACAGACCTCTCCCGACGACGCCTACCGAAAGTTCGACGAAATGGCGTCAAAACAAACCGATTCTCTCAGAAAACTCATGAAACAAATACAAGAAGCGAAACAAAACCAAAACGAAGAGTCAGTCAAAAAATTAACACTCGATTACAATAACAGTTTAGAGCTATACCTACCGGTGCTTATGGCACAGGCGAAGATTTACTGGGATATGGAATACTATACTCAAGTGGAGAAAGTATTCCGAAAGTCAGTGGAGTTTTGCAATGATATTGATGTATGGAAACTAAATGTCGCACATGTACTATTCATGCAGGTATGGCTTATTCTACATGTGCTCTCATTCTCATTCACACAGTATTCACATTCAAGTGATTTAAGAGTTGTTGAGATTTACAGAAATCAAAATCAAAATACTTTTTATGTATGTTTTTTTTCATTTAAATTATTTCTTATTTTCAGGTGAAGTATTTTTAAGGGGATTTGAATTTTATAATTTTTATATTTTCGTACAAATTATTGGATTCGTTCGCATATTATAACAGTTTTGAGTAAAAGACAACAAAAGTGCGAATATTTGTCATTTGAATTCATTGAATAAATAAATATTTCCTCAAAATGTAATTACTTTACGTTTTTAACATTACGTTAAAAAACATATAATTATTTCTAATTTTCATTACTCTAAAAAGTTTTGAAAAATAATCAAAAATATAATTAAAGTTATAATGAATACAAGGCTTTGCTTTCAGTTATATCAAATGATTTGATAGACGTCTAAACATTTGCGTTAACATTGCGTTAGACTTGAGATTAAAAAGTGATTGAATTTAAATAATTAAATATTTTGATTATTATTGACTTTCAGGAAAATAAGTTCAAAGAGGCGACAGGTTTTTATGAGCCATTGGTGAAGAAGAGTTACGATAAGATACTGAATGTGAGCGCAATAGTTTTGGCCAATCTCTGTGTCTCATACATAATGACCGGTCAGAACGAAGACGCGGAGGAATTGATGCGAAAGATCGAGAAAGAAGAGGAACAGTTGGCTTATTCTGAGCCCGAGAAGAAGATATTCCACTTATGTATCGTTAATCTAGTCATTGGAACCCTTTATTGCGCGAAAGGCAACTACGAGTTCGGTATCTCAAGAGTTATCAAGAGTTTAGAGCCCTATAACAAGAAGTTGGGAACTGACACCTGGTTTTACGCCAAGAGATGCTTCCTTTCCTTGTTGGAGAACCTGTCGAAACAAGTGATATGTATTAGAGACTCAATAATACAGGAATGCATTCAGTTCTTCACACAGTGCGAGGAATACGGAAAGAATGTCAAGACTATAATTGAAGCACCGCTAGAATTGGAGACATTGCATCCGGGCAAGAATACTGTGACCTATGAGGCCAGGCTATTGAAGGCTCTTCTGCTGCAGATTATTCGCTGAACTGAAATTCAATTGAATATAACTTTTTTTGTTCTCTTTATTTAATCTTTAAAAAAGAATTAAAAGATAAAGTCTTTTGTAATTATATATCAGTTTTTTCAGTGAATTCTGTTATGAATTGAAAGCACAAATCAGTTTCCATAGAGACTCGAGAGTTGGATATATTTTGTATTGAATTGACAACAAAAGACTGAATTTAATTTGCTTTTACTTTATATCCCAAACATTGTATAAGTGATTGAATTCATTGAAATGTAAAACAAAATTCAATGTTTACTTTGAAATAAACAAAATTTAATTTAATTGTGAAAAATGAATCACAATTTTGTGTTAAAAAATAATAATAAATAATTATTTTCATTAATTTATAATAAAAATGTTGAAAATTTCAGTCGATGTTATCTGGTATATAAGTGTGAATAATATTCAAACAAATGTAAGAATATATTGAAATTTACTTTACTTTTTGTCAATAAAGTCAACAAATATTTATTGAGAGCAAAGTCACATAACTTTTTCTATTAGCTCTTTGTCCCTCTTTTTGGCGAACAATACTTTTTTGAAGTTTGAATCAAAAAATTTCAATTGAATTTTGAACACAATGTCGAGGATAGGGTCGAGCAGTCGTTCCTTTTTGGACGAGCTGTTGGCCGACGACTCGGACAAACCAAATACAACTCCCAAAAGAAAATCAGTTCGTTTTGTGGACAACGAAGAAGAGAGTGATATATTCGCCACTGATTTGATGTCTTCGTTATCAACTCGGGAGTCGTCTGCCAAAGACAGGCCAAAAAGTGTCGATCCTCTGGAGTGGTCTAAAAGTGATACATCAAATGTTGTAAAGCAAACAAACGCACCGAAGAGTTCCAAATCTGATTGGCTTGGATTAGGTAATGAAGAACCAGATGATAAACACAGTGATAAACTGATAGCACAAGGCTTTCAGGAAAGAGCACAAAAAGTTGCGATCAATCAAAAGGATGATTGGCTTAACGTTGGAATCAATGTTAGAAAAAACAGACCAACAAATGAATCGTCAAAAACATCGATTGAAGTGAACGACAAAAGTGATGAAAATTCGTGGCTTTCTATAAGAAAACGATCAGAAGAAACAAAGCTTAAAATAAGTGAACAAAAAGATGATAAAATACCGACACAAACAGAACTCAATGATAATAAAGTCATTTCAAATAGAGTGACACAAAAATCAGAACCAGAATTGACTTCAATTAAAGGCAGTGAAAAAGTGATGAACTTTGGGTACATTCAAACACATGAACAGACATTGGATACCAATCAAACACATCTCAACACGTCTTCAGTTATGCTCCTCCAGACACAAGTGAGCGTCCAAATCATCTCTCTCTCTCTCTCTCTCTCTCTCTCTCTCTCTCTCTCTCTCTCTCTCTCTCTCTCTCTC
>JAQIXR010001504.1:0-12143 GCA_034700825.1 Quadroppia sp. Gr-Ori-00064
AGAGCGAGAGAGCGGAGAGAGAGAGAGAGAGAGAGAGAGAGAGAGAGAGAGAGAGAGAGAGAGAGAGAACGAGAGGTGTTTTTTCAACAGCTCTTGTGATGACTAATACATAACATATTATATAATCAGTTATTTTTAAAATTTATTTTTTTTGTCGATTCATTCAAATTCATTAAATCAAAACCCACTCTATTTTTAATGAAAAGATATTTTTTTGTTAAAAAAATTTTTTTGATTAAAAAAATTTAATCTTTGATTGAATTGAATATAATTTTCATAACAAAAAAATATATGTTTTTATTTATAGTAACATTTCTTCGAAATATATAGAGAGGAGAAAAAAAAAGTTGTTTTTAATTGTCGATTAAAATAAAATAAATAATATTATACTTTAAGTGTTGTGATGTCTCGACGCACACGTATACCAAGGTTATTGTTCTGTTCAATTAGTCTGATTCACGTATTCATAGCTCAGGTCTCAAGCCTTCGGTTACAGACAAACAGCAAAATGTGATCCGATTTTTTTCATGTGATTTACGGATTGTTTGAATTTCAATACAAATATATTTTTGTTAGAAATTGTATCTCTTTTTTCTCTCTCAAAGACCCGTCTCATTGGTTGTCCTGTTTTTTGATTTTCAAAACATTATTAATAATAATAAACAGTGTTTTTATTTTTAGATAAAAAAAGTTTTTTTTAATGTCTTTCCTCTCATCGAAATGTATGCAAAAAATCGAGAGTTTTTCTGTTTATCTAATTATGAAGTTTTTAGACAAATATTTAAGACATTTGTGAAGAATAGCTCTTCTGATGGCCAGCCTATGGCCTAAACATCAACTCAATGAGTATTAACTCAAACTTTTTCAACCACTTAATCAAACCTAAAACTTTTTAAACTCAAATCTTTTATAAACTCTAAATCATAGGAACTTTCCATAAGTTTCTCAAAATTCTCATATGTAAAAAATTGAACTCTATGTCAAAAAGTCCTATAAAAAGGCAATCATTTTTCAATAAAGCTCTCAGTCTTTCATCAAACATCAAACGAGTCGTTACTCTTATTTTTTTAATATCTACAGTACTGGTCGTCTCCACTGCGAGCTTACAGAGTCCGACTTGCGATAAAAAGCAGGTCTGGTCAGTAGGCTCGTCGACAACACACACACCGAGCTTACAGAGTCCGGCTTGCGAGTAAAAGCAGGCCTGGCCAGTAGGCTCGGTAAGCACAAACACTCGAAGACCCTCAAAGACCGTCACAAACTTAAAGCCCGTCACACATTTAATGACTGATTGAGTGAAACGAAAATATTATAAAATTCTTGTTTAAAATATTTTTCTCAAAAGTTTATAATATCTTATAATTTGTATTCGAAGGGAATATAACGGAAAGCCATCTAAATGGGACACTGACTGACTGTTCACTTATGCTCCCAATTATTATTAGAAATATTTTTGTTTAAAATGTATTTATAAATAAAACGGTTTTTGCTTTCAAATGCATTTCAATGCACACACACGACTATTCGCTGTGTCTCTGGGAATGGGCGAAAAACCAGAAGTTTTTGTATTCAATTTATGGCATAATTTTTGTTTAACACTCTTTGAGATCCGCTTTCTGTTTGGAAATCCCCATAAGAAATAAAAACGTAAGCATTGGTTGAACTAATTTCTGAACACATTTGGACGAAAGCGAAAAAAAAATAAAAATATATTTTTCTTAATAATAATTATTAACGATTTGGAAAATACGTTCACATTATGTATAAGTTATAACACAATATATAAAAACTTAATATAAAATCATATGAAAAAATAATGCAATGAATAACAAAAAAAGCCAAAAAACTTATGAACTTTTGTTTTGAGATTAAATAAAATTATATAAAAATAAATATAAATAAATAAATATAAAGAGAGATAAAAGAGAAGAGAAAACAATTCATAATTTTTTCCCTCTATTTATTTAAGTGTTTTTTGCGGTCTTTAACTAAAAGTATTAATATTTTTTTGTTTAGTTATTTGTGCGGAAAAAAAACTCTTCTGTTTGAAGACATCCTTCAAATGGATTGTGATATTTGATTCCCACACAAATACTGCTATAAAACACATATCAAACAAATTAAGTCAAATGTCATATATTTATTACTCTTATTTTTATCGATAAAACGAAATGACATTTTATTAACAATTTCTTTATTAAATAAAAACCTTTTTATTCATTAAATATTTAGATATAATTTTTCTTATTTTTTATAAATAAATAATTATTTTTTTATTTTCATTTTTCGTCGCCAAATGTCTGACGAAAATAAAAATGAAATTATTATTAATTTATAACAACATTAAATTTTAGTCAAATATATAGTTATTATTGAATTCTGTATTTTGTTTATTATCAAAGAAAAGGTCAAACGTTTAAAACATTTCTATTTAATTAATAGTATTTATGTCTCTAAAAATAGTATTAAATATTTTTGGACTAAAAATATATATAATATTTAATAATTGATTTGTTTCTGAAAAATAATTTTCCACATTATAACTGAATGACGAAAAGTGTTTAATAATTATTATTAGCATCACTTAAGCCATGAATTTTTGGGTACATATTATGTAAAATAAATATTTTATTCAAACTATACGTAAGTAATCGCTGTCTGAATGACGTAATTGTCTATGAATTGTCACTTTAATTGAGATGTTGGCGAAAAATATTGTTGTGGACACACAAAGTGTTAGCCATTGTGTGGATAATGAACATCAATATCGAAAAAAATATTTTTTTTTTAAACTCATCGCTAATATTGAGAGACAATATATGAGAAGAAAAAACAATAAAATCCATTGAATTGAATGTGAATTTTCATAACGAAATCGTTTCACAGATTTTTTGAATGCATTTCTATTGTTAGGGATAAAAGAAAAGCCATTTCTTTAGTGTTTATTTGACAAAAAAAAAACTTTTTGTTTAACGTTAAAGACCTTCAGAAAGAGTGAAAACATTTATTTCGTGTTAAACATTAGCGACAAAAAATGTGTTGAATTTTGTTCTCAGAGACAAAACAATAAATTAAGTGTCAGTTAATAGTAGAATATTTTTCGACTAAACAAATATAAAGTGTTATTAAATTATTCTTTGAGTCTCTCTGTCATCAAATTCTATATAAGTATTGTTTTATTGAGAAATATATCTAATATTTCTTGTCATAAAAAAAAGTAAAATCAGATAAAAACCATTAAAAGTGAAATTATAATCAAATGTTTTATTCAAAAAACTCTATCAAAGGTTTTTTTTGCGATAATAATATCGATAATAAAAAATGCATTGCATTTGTGTCGACGAGAAATCAAATAATTAATATAAAAATTAATTACATTATACACACACATGTGATCAGGTGTTCGCGCCCGAAGGTCGGCCAGGTATATGCGCCGGTAGTCCGGGAGCACACGACCTAATTAACAGATAGCACACTGACATTCCTAGAAATTCTGGACTCAATGTGTTTTTTCGTTCGACAATAGAGTTATTGTTTATTTGTATTCATTTTTATGCTATAAAATATATATTCATTATTCTGTTCCCAGAATTTCTACATTCATTGCAGACTTACTTAATATGAGAACTGAATGAATAATTAATGCGAGGAACAGATCGTTATAGTCAGGGGTGTATTGATTTTGCATTTGCTATTCACTGGAATTGAAAGTAAAAGTAAAAAATTTTAATATATTTTTTTCATATGTATTTCGCTATAATATTATGTAATGTATTATTGATAGCAAAATATAAACAATTTTTTAAACTCTATTTATTTTCACAAAATATAAAAAACAATTTATATTTGAATTTAAAGAATAATTATTAATGAAAATAAAATTGCTTTTTCTTTAATAATAATAACATTTTTTGTTATTATTATTAAAATCAATGATTAAGACATCGATTGGGAATCGATTGAAAGGAATGTTAGAAATCGTTTGTACAGAGAGTCTATGAAATCGTTTCATCGATTCCTCACAAATGACTTAAAGAGAAAAGTATTTTTCAAAGGAATTTATTGATTTTTGACTGCATTTTCTCTTTCTCTGAACACCCCTTTCCTTCCTGAGCTCACAAACCAGGCTATGAATGACTGATCCCATTCTTAAACTTTGTCTTCATATTAATGGGTTAAAAAATTCCAAAGAAATGCCTTTTAATTCATATTATCATTTCGTCTAAAAGTTAATTTTTATCACATATTTATACCATTAAAAAGTGATATAATTTTTATGAATTAATAATAATAATAAAAATTGAAATCAAAGCCAATTTTTTGTGAGTCATTTTGAAATCAAATACTATTTTGAAAAACTTGTGACAAATATCCAAATAATCCTTGAATTCAAATATCAATAATAATTATCAATTCCTTGAAAACATAATTAACAAAAATATTAATAAATTATATATTTTTTTAAAAATCATTTAACACTTGATTACTGTTTTATATTTAAATATGTGTTTTTTGATTGAATTTTCAATTATATTAAAATTCAATGAAAACTAAAATAATTGGATAATTAAATACTAAATGCTTTTTTTCAAAATCTTTTTGCATTGACTTTGAAAATAATTATTATATTATTGACAGAAAATTTAATATTTGTTTTCATTGAAAAGTAATTTAAAAGACATTTGTTGTGAAAAAATCACAATTCATTGTAAAGATGATAACAACAATTCGTTAGACATTTTCAAAGACCTCGTCCTCTAAAAAATAATTCTAATAAGTTCATTATCACCTTTACAGTTCAGCCCCTTTAAATTCCTACCCCTTGTCTATAGTTAGTATTTTGAAAAATATTTTCCAAATGATTTCGTATGAATTTATTTTATAAACACATTATTGAATAAACAAATATTTATATAAATTGTGAATCAAATTAAATATAAATTATATGATAACAACACTATCACTATCTGACCCGGAGTTAAAAACATGATAAACAAGTATTTATTTATAATATAATTAAAAAAATATTTGTCAAATCATGTCTGAAATCACGTATTTATGAGACGATTGTTCAGCAAAAATAATACAATAGTTTTGACAAAAATCATAACAATTATTAAGAATATATTGAAAACAATTTATTTTTTGTATTACAACTCATATGACAATTGGTTTTGAAATGTATTTTTTATTGAAAAAGATTTTATAATAATTTGAATTTCATTTGAAATATGAATTCATTTTTATTGAAGGAATACTTTTTTTCATGAAATAATATCTACATTTCCTATGAATAATAATTACTATTTATATCTGTATAGACGTCTGGATTCAAGGTCTGGTCATTAGGGACAGGAATTCAATAGCACTGGATGTTTGTGTCTGTGTTGTAATATTGAAACAATTTTGAAACTAAAAAACATTTTCGCAAAAATTCTTTTATTATTTAAATGAATAAATTATTTCAATGTTTTTTACGGTTAATTACAAGTAATTTGATTTTCATAGGCATTGAAGCGAAAGGAAAATGTGTTGACAAAACAAAACAGTGATAAACATAACAGTGATTTGCATGTGAATACAAAACACAATTCTCAGAATATTCTGTAATGTTTGGAATATTTTCATACAATTACAATCATTTTATTAGTCATCGAAACAAAAGAATTTTTTTTTTGCAATGAATTATTGTATTAAATATCGTTTGAAATGATATTATTTTTGTGTGTGAATTCTTTTGCTTAAGTTTTGGCTCAAAATCAAAACATTGTTATTTATTTGCAAACAATTTCCACTTTAACTGTCAGGGTGTTATTTCAGAGCACATACTCATCACTACCAGAGGGATGGCTGAGGGGAATGGGAGGCATTTGAGAGGAAAAGGATTGAAGAGAAGCGAAAAATTCATTTCAAATTGTTTTAAACACGAAAAATATGTTTAACTCTTTTGTTAACCTTTTCGTTATGTTAGTTATACACTGTCTAGCTATTATGCAAAGACCAAGGTCATTGAAAAAGATTTACAGCTTATTTACTCAACGATTACTCAATATTTGTTTGTCTTTTGATAACAAATTTTTTAAAAAAAAAACTTTTAAAAATTGTAAACTTTTCTCATTTTTTTGTCATTCAATGACTTTTGAAAAATATATTCACTTTTAAACTATATTTTTTCCAGACTTAAAGTCGTCTAAAAATAATAATTTTAAACATAAATTATAATCAATATATTTTGGCTGAAAAATCAGACAATTGAGATCTAGCACCACCTGTAAGGGTGTAAATCAATGAACAATTTAATATGCAGTCATCCGAAGAGAGATAATCATTGAGACAATAAAAGACAATAATATTGTAAAACAATTAATAATAAAAATAATTATTGTTTAAATAAACAGATAATTCAATGACTAATAATAATCGGATGATATCTAAGGGGTATATAAAATAAAAATATATTTATTTGTTAACAAAAGCCATAAAAAAACTATAAAATGAAAATATTCTCAAAATATTCCATAGTTTCTAATATTGTATTCACTTTTTTTCCACTAAAAACTCATTATTAAAAGTGAAGGAAAAATAAAAAACATTTTAAATAATAGTTTTAATTAATGATTAAAAACAAAAGAAAACTCTATTTTTATGCCTTATTTTTACCGACATTTGTTTCCAACGGTTTTTTTGTTGTTTATCATAAAAAATGATAATAAAAAAAGGTATGAAATGTACTTTTAATCACATTTAAGGGACAGGTGTTTTTATCGCACCGTTATATAAATATATTAAAAGTTCTGTAACTCTTATTATCGCATATAAAAAGAGCGAAACGAAAAATAATATCTTTTTTTTTGTTTGTTATAAAGTCCTCAAAAATAGTGACATTTCTTGTTTGCATAGAATAAAATCATTTATATATATTTTTAACCCCTTTTTCTCTCCACACGAAGACATATCTAATCTGAAGACGTCGACGAGATATACAGTTCCGTCGATTAACGGCTCCAACACTTGATATCAATTAACTGTACATTTTTTTTGCCGACAATTTTTTTGTTTATTAAAGAGAAGTAATTTTTTTTTTTGTTATTTGTTTTCAAAGATAGAGAACTAAAAACAGAGAATAAAAGCCATTGAGTTATAATAACGCTTTTTCGCCCACATATGTATATAAGAATCCATTTCCCGCACCCGATCGGCGCCAATGTGTCATAGATTATAATGTTTGAATACATTGGCGTTTATTTGAAAATAATATTAAAATATAATAAAAATTTCGTTCAATTAATTGTGTGACTAATTATTGAGAAAATTCAGTTTATATTTCAAAAGTGTGTTATTTTTTTCTGTCGATTCATTGAAAATATTATTGAATATTAATTATTATGAAAATATTGTTTTCATTTATGTTATTGTTGTCATTGAATGCAAACAAATATTTCATTTTTCATATAATTAATGACAAGAATTTGCAGTAAAAATGGTTTTTATTTTCAAAAAGTTGTTTACTTTTATTTGTGGAAAATAAACCCCTTTTTTCCACATAAAAATCACTTAATTCTTTGGCTTAAATTCCTGTTTGTTTTATGCGTTAGACTAAGTTCAGGGTCACGTAAACCCCTTTTTTGGTTGCTATTAATCTCTAAATAATATCCAAATTAAATGTTTAAATATTTTTGACAGAGTTTTCAAACATTATATCTAACTTTTGACATATAGTGTGAGAAAAACGAGTGTTTTATTTATAGAAAATTAATCTCTTATTAAATGAGAGACAATAAAGAGGTAATTGTTTTACGAAAGAAATTCATATGAATTTAAACTGCAGTTTAAACGCAAAAAATATAAAACAAGTAATGATTTATGCATTTAAAAGTCAAGTCATTTAAAATATAAACGAAAATATGAAAAATGATTATTATTTCTATTGAACGCAAAACGAAAACGAAATGAAAAATGAATTTTTATTAATGGTTTTCAAACTTTTATTTTTATATTTTTTATATATTGTATAAAAACTTATAATTGTATATAAAATAATGAATGAATTTTTTCGTCAATATTTTTTTTTTGCTGTAATAATAATAATAATTAATAACTTATTTTTAAAAGTTTTTTTGTTTAGAATCGGATTTATGATTGAATATAATATACCCGAAAAAAATGTCTAACATTTTGTCTTACAATCTATTCGTTATAATTGTTACAAAAAAGTCACTATTTTTAAGATAACCATTAAATCAATGATAAGTTTTATTTTTCGACAACTCTTTCAACTATTAATAAAATTGCTTTTTGATTGTTATCAATGAAAATGAATGTAATGTCAAACACAAAAAACATGTGAATTAAAATTTGAATACTTTTCATAAGAATATTCTGTTGTGATTACAATACATTACAAGTAACACATTCCTGACCTCAGCGCTCAGGTATCGCATTGATGGGTTAAGGTGCTAACTAGTGGAGGGGTGGGAGGGTAGGCATAGGGAGGGAGGTTTTGATAACAATTATTCAACGAAAATCAAAAAAACATAAAAACATTTTTCATTTGAAATGTTTTTTCTTTTCAAAACAAAATGATTTCTCAATTACGACCCCTTAAATAATATAGTGTTCGCACACAATAACTTTCACACACACAAAGCACAGGTATTTGTTGCCATTTTTCTATAGAATAACATATATTTGTTTCAAACATCTCTAGTGTTTAATTACAGTCATTAGTATTCAGCCATTGATTAGAAATTTTAAACAAAAATTTTCGTATAAGAGATGACCACAAAAAAAGACTAAGTTTTTTAGAAATAGAAATTTTTCCCAAAAATATATATGTATAATAAACCCCCTGTTGAAGACGTTTTGATTTTTTTTCAATTAGAAAATTCTATGGGAAGCCCCTGAATGCCTTCTCACACTCACCCCCTGATTATCCCACGTCTGGCCATCTCTTGCAATAATTAATATATATATGATTTGCGTTAAAATTGATGTAAATTTACATTTTTTTTATATACAATGTGTTCAAAGAGTTCACGAATTAAAGACATTAAGACTTTTTACAAACTTTTTTGCGAGAAAAAAACTTTTCAAAAAAACTGTTTTCAATTGAATTAAATTGTTTTCGAAATAACTGTTTTGTTTCGGAATATTTATATTATGTTTTTTTTTCGTTAAATATTATGACATTATTATTAAATACTGTATTTTATAAGTAATTTATCAGTAATTTTCTCATTAAAATATATGTTATAATAATTGTAATAATAATTAATAATTCATATAATATATAATGAATTAAAGTTTCAAAATATTTTTGTCGTAAATTTACAGTAAAATTACATCAAAAATAATAGTAATTTTTTACTTAAAATTACCGAACGATTAGTGAAAACAATTTATGTTTCGTTTGTTTTTTTTTGTGTGAAGTTTTTCATTCAAAATAACGTCTAAAGAATTGCTTGAATTGTATTCTTTTGGCTCGAATTCAATGCCTAACAAAAAAACTATTGAAATATATAACTGCAAACAAAATATAACTTTTTTTGTGAACATTTCAAAGAAAAATAAAACAAAACAAAAAACAATTAATCAAAAACTTTTTTGCATTTATTTCGCGTATTTTTTAATGAAAAATAATATAAGAAAAAAAACATACAATGAATTGAGTGAACGTTTCGATAGGTTTTCATTGATTTAAGGATCTCTCAAATCATTTGACTTTTGAACTATATTTGCAAAAAAAAAACAGAAAAAAATTCTATACAAATAAGTGCTGAGAGTTTTGAGTGAAACAAAAAAATTATATTATATTAATTAAAATATAATTTCAATAATAAATGAAATAATATTTAAATTAAAAATTGGAAACAAATTCAAAGCTATTTTACATACAAAATAATTAACATTTCATTTCAAAAGGCCTGTCCGTTTGGGGACAGACTGAACAAACACAGGGGAGAGTTTGAGATCAGGGGCGCCGACAAAACTCTGGCACATATTGTTTAGGGGACACACAATTAGGAAAGGCGTTTGAGGTGTGAAAATCGCAATGATTTCGATCGCCTTCTCCCGAATCGATGTCTTTAATGAGGATTAAAATAAAACATTTCTTTTTTCGACACCGACTCGAGAGCTATTCATATTACAGCCCCTGGTCGTCAACGTCGGGCGCCGTCCCCCTGACCTCAAAGGCCCCACAGCTTATGATACATTGAGAGAGAGAGAGTGAGGAGAGAAAAGGGGTGTAAATAGTGTTCAAATCAATTGATTTAAGAAATAATTAAATTAATAAAGAAATAAAATATTCTTTTCTTCTGAAAAAATAACACAAAAAATGAATTCAAAGATAAATAATAATAATTAAAATGAATTAATGATTAAAAATGTCTTATAATTAAAAATCTTATTATTATATAAACTCTTCTCTAATGTTATAATGCATTCAAAATTTTCGCGACAAATAATAATAAGTTAAACACAATATATAAGAGAATGAGAGACAGAGACAAAAAAAGTTTTGTTTTCCATTCGTTTTATATTAATATTGTTTTCAATAATCAGCAAAAAAATGAATAAAAACTTTTTTTTTGTCTTTAAATATAATATATATATAAAAAAGAAGAGGTATTTCATCGAACTGTGTGTCCCATTTGGGCACCGATACGCTCGTAGACACAGGAGGACGAGAGTCGGGCCTCGGCGTCGTGATCCCAGCACTCCTCCATCGTATGACACAAGGCGTTGAGGCGGTCGTCTTTGCGCCAGTCCTGTCTCAATAGGGGCCGCTTCTTCTGTTGGGCGACCACTTCCTGCATGTCCTCCAGCGTCGGATAATGGCCGACCTCTTCGTCGAACGGCAACTGATAGTTACCGCACGTGATCTCTTCGGTCATACATCTGGACAACAGTTCCCATAGTACGAGACCACAGGCATACATGTCGATGCGCAGGAAGGAGTCGCGCGAGAAGCTTATGGCGCCCTCGAGCACCTCGGGCGCCATGTAGCGCCGGGTGCCCACCTGGCCGTGAGCGTCGCTGATCCATGAGTTGGGATAGAAGACCAGCGCCAGACCAAAGTCGGCGATACAGGCGTTCAGGTCTTTAGTTAACAACACGTTCTTCGACTTGAAGTCTCTGTGAGCGATAGAGGGCTTAAAGTTCGCCGAATGAGACGCCGGTATCTCTTCGTGAAGATGATTTAAGCCTTAAAAGGAAAGGTATTTAAAAAATTTAAACTCTATTCACAAAAAAAAAATTCAGATAAGAATTGACTGAAAAATAATAATTAGATTTGAAAACAGAAAACAACAAAAACTAAGTCTAAAAATGAGTGAAACAAATGTGAACTCAAAAAGAGATAACAAAAAAAAAGAGACGAAAATAAAACTAAAAGAAAAACACAACAGAAAAAGGGCTGAGATTTCTATCAGCAATTAATCTGAAATCTGAGAACAAATTAAACAAAAGGAGAGAATAATAGAGAGATTGAGTGAAACGATAACAACGATAATGAATGCAAATCTCAATCACATCGCAATCGATGCAAAGAATCTGTTCTCACATTTCGACGGCCTATTCACTAATCAAAGGCTTCACAAGAAATGGTTTTAGTATTTAATGAGAGAATTGAAAACAAAAAATTATTTTTTCAGTCAATCAATGCTTTTGACAACAAGGGGGTGACAGGGGGTCCATACCTCTGGCAATTCCCTGAGCTATATTAAGCAACTGATTGCAGTCAATGGTATTGGCTTTGAGGTAATCCCAAAGTGAGCCGTGAGAGTGATATTCAGTGATGAGCCAATACTCTGTGGACAGACTCTCGCCCCTGATCTCAGCGCCCAAATATGTCAACAGATTCTTGTGTTTCATTTGTGGCAATCGATAGACTTCTTGCTCTATTTGCCACGAATGGCGGTCTTGTGAGGAGAAGATCTTGACGGCCACCGACTGATCGCTGCCGTCCTTTGCCTACGAATCGTAAATATATTCAAAATATTGTCTTTTAGAAAATATAACAAAAATATTCAATAATTATTTTCGTCAAAACAATTCAGTCATTGTTTTCCGTTCACTCTCTCTCTCTCTCTCTCTCTCTCTCTGTCTTTCTCTCTCTCTCTCTCTCTGTCTTTCATTCTCTC
>JAQIXR010001505.1:0-12132 GCA_034700825.1 Quadroppia sp. Gr-Ori-00064
AGAGAGAGAGAGAGAGAGAGAGAGAGAGAGAACTGAATTGAAATCCATAGCAAATGAATTTAAAAGATTTTTATTTAATAGATAAATATCTTTGAGATAAAGATTAGTATTTTGTTTGAAGTAATCTATAATTCAAAGTTAAAGACATTTTTTTCTCATATATTCCTCAACTCATATGCGGTATAACTAATAATATTCTTTGAAATGTTTGTCAATTTCTATCGACTAATACTAATTGATGTGAATCTGAGAGAAAATGTTTGTTTGAGAAGCGCTTCAAATCTGTATATAATTATCATAATTAAAAATGAAATGAAAAATCACTTTAAAGTAGAGTTAAGTAAATTAATTATCGGTAATCTCGCAATAATTATGATTTATAGTTGAAATGAATGTTAAAAATGAATTAATTATGAATTCAAACATTGAAATGAAATACATTTTATCATCAAATGGTTATTAAATATGAGACAAAGTATTGAAACAAATATTCCATATAATACTTACACGTAGACATTGAGTGTTATTATGCAGTTATGTATGAAATGATTGAATACAACGAATGAGTAGAGAATTGATATATAAATACTTTTTGTTAATTTCATTTCAATAGAAATATTGATTCAAAATTTGAAACCAATATCAAAGAACACAATGATTTTCGGTACAAAATTTTAGTGTCGGAGCACTTGATATAGTTAAGGGTATATTTTTGTAACCAAAACCCTATCCCAACCTATGTTGTGATAATTCCCACAAATATTTTCCTTTTCTCAGCAAACAATCGCTTAATCGATACCTATTTACTGATAAATCACTTCCTCTTCAACACTAAATCAATAAAATTTTTGATCACTTCATATATGAAGAAAAAGTTTATTTTAATGACACAAAACATTAAATTGTTTACGAAGAAAAAGTTTTTGAGAAAAAGCAAATCCAATCAATAAATAATGAAATGCTTTTAATCTTCACATTTCCTATCAGTTTATTCTGTATTGAATTTCCATTTATTATAGAAAACTCTGTATATATTGGACTGAAAGTAAAACAAACAACAATTTGTTGATTAAATGAATGACTTTCTTGTCATTAATATTATAATTATTTTTGCGATTCATATAAGAAATTGTATTTAATATACATTAAATGCATATAATGATTAAGATTTAATGGTTTTGTTTTTGAAATGTTAACCCAAACAAAAAACATCTCTTATTAGCGATAATAATAGTATTGAAATAATAATAAATTATAAGGAAATCTAAAGAATAGTTTTTGTGACGAAAAGTGTAAATAAGTGTAAATTTTTGTTTACTCAACAGACAAAAAATCGTTGAATTATATGAAAAGAGTATATAATAAGAAATACAAAAACAAAAACCATTGAAACAATTGAAACCATTGAACCTCAAATTGAAAGCCCCTTTCCATACAATTCCGTTTTCAACAGAATTTTTTGAGTTCTCTCTCTTTATGTTTATATAAAAAATTAGTCAATTTTTTCCGCTTATATATTGAATGCCTTTTGAAAGTCGGCGAAAGTAAGGGTCGCTGAGTCGAGATGTCGATGCGATTCTCAATGTTGTACTAAAGCAGAAAATTGTCTGTAATTTTGTATTATTTTTAGAACACCTGAAAGTCTTCACTCCATTCATTCACACCATAAGACACATGGAGAGAGACAGAGGGATAGTCTGTCTGTGGAATACATTGTGTTGTAAACAGACTTTGTTTAAGTAATCGTTGACTTTTGACTCGTTTTTTATTGGGTTTGAAATCAAAAGCCTTTTCATCAAAAAAATGTTTTTTGCAAACATTTGATCGCTTTTATGAGTCTTGACATCAAATTAATTAAAGTCAGTAACCCTTTAATTCAAGAGCACATCTGCCCGTCCATTGTGTCTGTAATCTTCATTCAAACCAATCATTTAAAGGTCAAACTTATTAATAAATATTCTTTGTCTCAATTATTGTAAAGTAATTTCAATTATATACAAATGTATCCCAAAGTCAAAGTAAATGTTTTTCCTCTCTTTTTCCGTTCATTTCATTAGTATTCATATCTCATGAAATTATTCTACAGTTTAAGTCATTTGAATAACTATTTAATTACATATATTTATGAAAATAAGGGTTAAATCAAAATGAATAACAAATTGATTGTTTTATTATATGCTTTGACGGAAAGGTCTTTTACTATGAGTCCTATTATTTCTATAATTAGTTTACACTTTTAATTATACATTAATTTCTGAAACGCTTTCCCGAAATGAAAACAAATGAATGTTTGTTTCAGTTCCTCATCTGCTTCATAATTATTGAAGATGTGGACATAACTGCCAGCCCTGGGTAGCACTTACACTGTACCATCGGTGCCATTCAGTGACAGTTTAATGCCTTATTTGCCTAATGTTTTGCCTTAAATATCTCTTTCTTATCAATAATGACCAAAAGGATGATATTTAAACATATAGTGTATATGCCATCAGATTATTGTGGGATTGCAAGGAAAGGGTTCAATGAGAGGGAATGGCAATCATGGATGGGATGCACAACATTATTGGGAGGCCATGTAATCAATGGGCGGTTTTGGATCCGAATAAATTAATTGTTATTTTTGCCATTAAATGAAAAAATATAATTAAAAACAACTAATCGTTAATTAAATTATTCATTAAAATAATATTTTAGTCGAGAATTGGCATAAAATAGACTCAAATGAGATGTTTATAAGAGTTTAATGAAAAAAAGGAGTGATTTTCGTGTTTCGGAAGTCAACGGAAAGTTATTTTTCATTCATTGAAAACACAATATTTTTGTTAATTAATATTTTTAAAAAATGTTAATAACTTTTAAGCGAAACAAAACTCGATTTTTAAGAGTAATCCTTTTATTCGTAATATCTCTGAATTCCTGTTCGTCTGATTGTTTAGGAATTCATAATTCAGATGTTTATCGATATTAATATCACTGCAAACATTATATCAGTTTCTTTTGCACTGATATTATTCGTGATCACAAAATAACTGAATCCCAACTTAGGGTCACATTTGGCCCAAAGGTCTCACTTCTCTATTCATGCGAACCGTTCGCCAAAAGGTTTTTTTTCATGAAATCAATTGAACAAAAGCCAAACTCAACCCAAAATATAATCGTTTGCAAAGAAAGTCATTTGAAAGTTTGCCCACATTTTTCATTTTGATCTATTATTCGTTATTAAAAGCAAACTTTCCCTCTCTGTTGACCACCTGTGCCGACAAACTATAATAAGAAACGTTAATTCACTCGAAATTCTGTTATCGAAAACGAGATTAAATATGAAATTATATTTTATTTATTGAATTCATTCACTATTTTATTGGCAAAGAATTTAAATTTATGTGCATTTTATTGATCATAATTTGTGAGGATTTCACTTATAATGGCTATTAAAGCAAATACTTTAACCTATCATTTGAATGATCTTTTGATCAGTTCTATCAAACATATCACAAAGTGTTCCTGTTTTGTAGTTTTCATCATTTTTTTTCATTGACCGATAATTTTAAATAATTTTATGCTCAAAAAAACACTTAATTTATCTCAAAAAAGTAGTTTTATTTTAGAAAATGCATTATTTTTTGAGCCATTATATCAAAAGACAACTCAAATGTTGAGAAATAAGTATTGACTTCATTGTCAATGACTGACAAATTCATTGCTTCTTTCATTGTATTTATCGTTGAAAACATTTCTCAATAAAATTGTGAACAATTTTTTTCTCTTTTTTTAGATATGAATCGAAAATTTGAAGCGATTTTATTTATGGGTTTTTTAGTTAGAATTCATATCATATAATGCTTTATAACTCATGTATTTCTCTAACAATTTTCAAGTATTTCTTCCTTTCAATTGTATTATAATTTTTTTATGAATAATAAAATGTTTAATTCATTGAAGCATGTGTTCAGTGGGACTGGTAGAAGCAGCCCAGGTAGGGTATGGCATAGACGCCACTCAGTATGACAAATGACTGTAAAAATATTTCGCTTGATATTTGCATTGCTAGTAAGACATGGGTTATATGTTTTTCGATTATGGGGGCATTGAAGTCGAAACACATTTTCCCGCTTTTTCTTCACTAAATATTCCCTTTCGTCAAAAACGTACACTTTTTTCAGTGCCGACACATAGCATAGCATAGCATATGTCACGTCGTTATGATTTTCACAAAACAAAGGGCTAATTATATTAAGTCTTTCGCGAAGACAAACATTTCCGATACCATTCATCAGATGTTGGACTGAATTGTTGAATATTATCATAAAGTTTACATTTGATTGCATTCGAGCAAACATTATGTCATATATCATGACATTGTCTCTCGGATTCATTTCAATGTCAAACACAATGCTTAATAACTCAAACATTAGCTTTGAATTGACTTTATTTTGTTACACATCTGTGGAAAGGGAGTGAAAAGTATTCTCCGGTATGACATATAAGCGTATAATTCGTACAACACTTTACAATAGATTAGATATTTCTCATAAACATAATGTCGCGTAAAATTTGGTCACAATTTTCTCATAAGATCTAACGGTTAATTGTGGAGCCGGTAGACAATGGCCACATGTGCGCCTGTATGCTACCTGTGCTCTGTGGGAATCTGATACCATTGAATGGGTCTAACGGTGTGTCTGTGAGGCATAGCTGAGAATTGTTTGGCTTTTGACAGAAATTCATTATTATTATTATTCTGTCATAAGATCTAATATGTCATCAAATCTATATATTTCACTATTTTTTTATTCAACGAAAAAGAAAATATCTTTTTTTGGTTCACATTTTAAGGCAAAGAATTTGTTGTTTACTTTTGGCGGAAGACATAAATCGGTTGAAAAAATTCAATAAAATGTTTGGTAAAAAACATTAAAAACTTTTTTCTTTAGATTAATGTTTGGAAAGTATTTTCATTTATTTTAATACTAAATCACAAAACATGGATCCAGTTCTTCATCAGTTAAATGATCTCTTTTTTTAATTCAAATGTCTTTGAAATATTTTTATATTTAAATCAAAAATAATTAGCAATAATTTTAACGATGTAATAGTGTTTGAAAATGTTTCAAATGTTTTCAACTTTTAATTAAATGCTAATAAAAGAGAACTTTTGAAACAATTTTCACTATTTCTTCAATCAAAAGATTTGATGAAATTTTTATTCAAATTAACAAAAAAAACATTAATTCTCTTCCGATCGACAAATGAGATGTTATATAAAGTATATATTTTTTTCCGTTAAGTAATGATTGATTTATATTAATAAAAATAATTATATATATATTCTGTATATACTATAGACTACAGACTACTGTCATCGACGACATTGAAGATCATTATTAAAATAAATCAATCATTAATTGAAACTTTTTATTGGATGAGAGTTTTGTAAGGATTTTATTAATACACTGAAAATGACTTATAATTAAAATTTGTTAAATTCAAAATTTCATGAAATATTTCGTTGAATAAATGAATATTATATACAGTTATATATAATTTGCCCATAAATTGGGTGAAAAATATCAACGAATTCACTGAACCGTTGATTTTCAGTGACTAAACAAGAGTTGATATAATTTTTATTTCATTTAAATCATCAAAAACTTATGACAACAAAACTTGTTGACAATAATTATACGAAACATAATTTTTAAGAGTATTTCTTGTTTTAAAACATATGAATATAATTGAAAGACATTGTAATTATTGGAGAATATCTTTAGAGACAACTGTTTTGACATTCAGTTATATCGAGAAATAAGTGAATTGAAAACAAAACGATTATTTGAATGTAAATCAATTTTTTAAAGAAATATTTTCTCCTATTTTTCGCCTCAAGAGATGAAATAAATGGATGTCTTTAAAAACTAATGAATGTTTTACAGCAATACCTAAGACCTAATGAAATACAATTCGTTTGGCTATGCCTTTCCAAAGGCTATTCATTTTAATACTGGTATTAAAAATCACTTTAATTTTACTCCGAAATAAAAAACCAAAATTTAGTCTAAAATATCGTTGTATTTATGTTTCAATTTCTGAGAAATGCTTTCAAACCAACTATTTTTCGGTGCATTTATGTCCGAAAACACGATTTGTATATATTTCCTGAAACCGTGTTATTCAATGGTTAGGGCAATAGTTGTCGGACGAGTAGATGAAGTGCACAGTTATCTCATACAGTATTACCTGTATGTCTGTGGCCTCAGCTCTTACTGTGTGTCAGAATTAATGTGTATTAAAAATAATATTGAAATGAATTTAAATAATGATTGAAATGTGTTTTTGTTGTCTATTGTATAGATTGCACGGACGGTGTCGTGACGTTTGAGTTGTTAACGGGTCAGGTATTCACCAGCCCTTCAGACTCTGTGACTATGTTGCCGGGCATTCTCCACCTGACCGACTGTATGGACGTATGTCTGAAGAACAATACGTGCAAAGCTGTCAACTTTGAGACGGGATTGTGTGTATTACTGACAGCCGTTCCCAGCGAACAGCCCGACCCCTCAACTCAGTCCCAATTTCCAGTTTTCACTATTTATGCCCAAAAGATATGCCTTAAGGGTATGGCTGTTATTACATGCCTCTCATATCTATTGTCCATTAAATTAATTTTTGAATTAACAACAAATTTAATGCTATTTTTTGCAGATAAAAAGCAAGTCTGCACTCGGAGTCGGGGCTGGGCTTTCGAAAGGGTGAAGGGGTTTGAGATGAAAAAGTACAGCAAAAAGAGTGTGAAAGCGATGTCGAGACTCGAATGCATGCAATTATGTCTCAGTGAGAATGACTTTGAGTGTCGGTCTGCCAACTATGACACCGAGACAACCGAGTGCTCCCTTTCCGATATGGACAGACACACCATTACATACAATAGCTTGAGGTCCAGAAAGTATGGCCCGTCTTCGGGAAGCGTTGACTACATGGAGAACAATTGCATTCAAGGTTTTGAATGAAATATATTTAAAGTTATATTAAAATTAATAAAACTTTTTCCCGAATATCAGAACCGAAGAAATTATGTGATTTTAAGCCTATTAGCGGAAAAATACTCAAAACCGTTGACTCTGTGTTTGAAAACATTAAGACCATAGAGGAGTGTAAGGAAAAGTGTCTCAACAGCCCCTATCGGTGCCATTCCTTTGATTTGGGAGATCCGTCTAACCCTGTGTGTCGTACCAGTCATTTGGATAAGAACTCGTTGTCTCACATCGAGAACCCATACATTCAGATACCCGAAGCCATGACTTATGAACTCCTGTCCTGTTATAATGGTTTGCATTTCATACAAATGTTTGATATAATTATTGAATAATTTTTGACTCAATTTTTAGTTACAATTCTTTGTCGTTCGCGAGAAATGATAGCAAAAGTCCGAACGACTAAAGTATTTGACGGAAAAATTTACGCGAAATCAAAACCAAATATTTGTGTTAACGACATCTCTAATAGTCTTGAGTTTGAGATCAAAATGAAGTACAATGACGTCGAGTGCGATGTCAAACAGCAGACCAAAGGACAGTTCACTAACGACATAGTGATACAGCACCACGACATGATCGTGACAACCCAGGACCTACTGCTCAACGTTCACTGCAAATACGATCTCTCGAACAAAAGCATTTCAAACAATGTGAACCTGGCTGTGGACGGGTAGGCAAAGAGTCACCAAAACTCGTTTTACACAACAATCTAATCATAATATCAAATATATTTTGTTCCGATCTTTGCATTCATTAGACTTTGAAAGCATTTAATAATAGAAATGAATTCAAATGAACACTAGATTTGAATTTTTCACTCAAAAAAGAGTTAACATTTAATTATGTCTGAAATGAATTCATTTTTTTAATAACATTTTGAATTTCATTACAAATTTTTGATGAATTATCAAAATATGCCTCAATTTATATAATGAGAAAACTTTTCATTATATAAAAGTCACTCAATTAATGAAATTTTTAGACACTTCTAACTTATAATTAAATCTTCAAAAGTCTTCAAAAGTCTTTCTGTATTTGAAATTCATTTTATTATTATTTCTCAGAACTTCTAAAACTTCTTTAATTTTCACAGAAGTGAACAATTTTTTTGAATAAAACTTATATTATTTAATATGATTTCCGACACAAATGATAATGAATTCAAAATAAGTGCTAAACTAAATGTTGTGAACATTTCTCACACAAAAAACAATGCATTAATTCCTTAAAGTTTTTCAATGGCTTTTAGTTTAATTATTTCTTTTTGATACCATTTGAACGAATTATTCAGAAAAAATCAATTCATTTATCATTTGTAATGTTTTTGACTTCAAGACCGAAAAAAAATTTAAATTCAATCTCTAATTACTTATGAAATTGAAAAAAAAATCTTTTTTGAGAGACAGAAATATAATTATAATTTGTTTTATAATATAATCTTATTGTGAAAAATCATAATATGTTTAAACAATCGCTAATTTTGTGTGTGTTTTCTGACAGAGATGTGGACACAACCGGAAGTCATTCGGAAACTGTTAGTTCGCCTAACGTTACGATGAAAATCACAGACCTTTCCCGGTCTGACATCTTCTCAGCACAAGTCGGAGACTCACTTCTGCTCCGGTTCTCAATTATGGAGCCGTCGAGTGAGTTATCATTATTTAATGTCATGTTTTTTGTTATAATTATAATATTTATTTAAAAAAGAGATAATTTATAACAAAACACAAGAAAAACATTGAGATGTGATGTGATGTACACATAAATTAGGCTTTGGTTGACTTCTTCTCAACTTTTAGTCAAATATTGTAACAAAAAATCAAAAAACTTCTCAATCCTTCAGTCCTTATCGCGATTGTACCACAAGAAGAGATGATATTCATTTTGAGATAAAGATATGAAATTAGATTAAAGGAAAGGATTAGAAAATAAAAACATTTCTTAGCGTAAAAAAAGAGCAAAAGTTCACCAAAAAAATTGAAATATAAAACCATTGAATGAATGAGTGTTTGATTTGATAGTCAAAAGAGATGTCAAACAAATTGTAAATTTGAAAATACAGTCAATAGAATGAGCAATAGAATGAGCAAGGATATATGAGAAGAGTTTATCATTTCATTGACATTAATGTTGTTTAGAATTTTAGATAAAATTTAAAATTTGATATTAATTTCAAAATTGATGTTTAGGTCCGTTTGAGATATTTGTCCGCGAATTGGTAGCCATCGACGGCGCCGACATGTCTGAGATAGTGTTGATCGACAGTTTGGGCTGTCCTACGGATTCCTTAATAATGGGTGCTATGGATAAATCCGAAGGAAACGGACAGGTATTGGAGGCCCGATTCGATGCATTCAAATTCCCGACTTCAGACGTGGTTCAGTTCAAAGCACTGGTCGCTCCATGCCTTCCCTCCTGTGAACCAATCAAATGTAGTGTCAGTGGAGTCGACGGTCGAACCAATGAAGTCCATTCCTATGGCAAAAGAAGGAGAAGAAGAGATGCCGACGAAGTACTGGTTGTCCAGTCTTTAAGTGTTTCGGATAAGTTTGGATTTCAAAGAAGTCAACGAAAGTCTGACACAAATGAAGACCACTTTTCAGTGTCTAATCAATCAAAGGGTGAATAAAACAAATAAATGAAAACAATTGAAAATAAAACTCATATTTGATTCCAAACTATTTTTCAGACGAAAAAATCGTGGAAATAAATGGCTGTAAAAATATATTCGGAATCAGTTTAATAGTATTGACGTTCATTTTGGCCCAAACTATACTTATTGTCACATTTGCCTGTCTTTGGTCTTCGAAGAGAAGAGACAAATCTCTGTCCAGTCGGGAATGGCCTCAATCACAGCTAATACACGAGAACTTCAATACCGGTGTTTGTAATGACTATAACATGTATTCAAATCGAAAACATTTCTAAAAATCTATTCAAAAGTTTTAGGAATTTTCAAATTTTTATATTTATTTTGAATTCATATTAATCTAAAAGCAATTAATTGATTGCAATTCAAAACAGACATCAATTGGCACTCAATTTATTCACTTCTTTGTGATAATATCTAATAATAGACACTAATTATTGTCAAAATCCAATCACAAACACTTTTACGGATAGGGTTATCAATACCTAACGGGTCTTTCATGTGGTCCGCATAAGAGCTCAAACATTACTGTCTTTTTTCGATGACATAAAACAAAATTTAATTTATTAAAACATATAATCATTTCATTCATTCATAACTTATTTATTGAATTCATTAAACAATTATTTAAAGACAAAAATCAATAAAACATTTCGTTTGGCAGCTATTGATAGAAATCATCAATCGTTTCATTAATTATTTATTTGCTTTTAATTTATTTATTTAATATTTATTGAAAACAGTTTTTTACAAACTTTTATGAAAACTTTAAACGAAATATTTGTCAATCAAATCATTATTTAAATAAACTTTTGTATTGTCTGAAAAAGTGATGGAAAAAACATTTTGTATATAATTTTCAAATATTTTTAATAAATATTCAAAAATTAAAATTAATTCTTATATGAGTTTTAACTCATATTTAAAGTTAAAACCAATCGTTCAATTGGTTGAATGAACTGGTATTTTGAAATTGCTTAATAAATCATTTAATGCCCAAATTTGAGCCCAAATTACAGCCAAAAATGTATTGATTTATTGTTTCAAATAAAAACCTCTGAAAAATGAAAGCTATTTTAGGAAAAAATAACTCCAATTATAAGCAATCGCGAGATATTTATAGCATATTTAGAGCCTATTTAAACATCATTTGAATTCACAGTAAATATTGTAAAACGAATTCATTGGCCGTAAATGCAATCAAATATAAATTATGTCTATTTTGCTAATAACAGGCATTTGTTTGCTCTTGGCCTTCATTGTCGTCGTTGTGGTTATGGTATGTCCAATGCCTTTGAGATATCATTTATATTCAAATTAAGAAAATAATCGCAAATTATTTCAAACGTTTAGTTGTTTTACATTTCGCTCAAATTGTGTATTAAAGTTCAAAGAGATAAAAG
The DNA here is from genome assembly GCA_034700825.1 of Quadroppia sp. Gr-Ori-00064. Lineage (NCBI taxonomy): Eukaryota > Metazoa > Arthropoda > Arachnida > Sarcoptiformes > Quadroppiidae > Quadroppia > Quadroppia sp. Gr-Ori-00064. The sequence goes on from JAQIXR010001505.1 coordinate 11,088, forward strand.
AGAAAGAGAAGGAAAGGGAGGAAAGGGAGCTCTTGGACATAAAAGTCAAGTCTTGCCTCAATGGGAAGTTAAAAGCGTAAGGTCTGCAGATGTGGTCACACCCTATGATAGTACTGAAGACTTGGATGAGATCCCGGTGTGGAGTCCTAATAATAAATGGGATGACAGTAAGGAAACGGTTTCCATGATTTCATGTACCGGTTCTCTGGACAAGAGATCACCGAAGAGTCCGTCCAATTATCTGGCCATTGAAGGCATCGAAGAACCAATTGTTTTCAAAAAAACTAACCAAACGGTAGACTCAGACGTGGAAACGCCTGCGTTGGTACCGATAGTAGAAGCACCTGTTATTACCACCATTTCCAAAACCGATGTCCCAGACTATGTGGATCCGGACGGAGAGTTCATTTTGACCACAACTTACCGATAAATATAATATTAATTTTCAAAAACTTATTCATTGATTGCTTTTATAACTATTTATTTATTTTTATTTCAATTCAAATAAAAATTCAAAATATTTTTAAGTTTTTAAATATTTTTTTGTGAGAAATGTTTTTGAAATTTAAGCCATTTCTGAAGAAATCAAAGAATTTTTTCATATATTCACAAAAAACTTTATTATGTCATGAAAGCAATGATTCTTTGGTCAGATGTCTTCTTGAGCGCCGACACTATTTCATAATACAGGCGACACTATGAGTGAAGTGAATTCTTTAGAACCGATTCTTCATTTGGATTCAATGTTGACTTGTATTCAGAAGTCAACCAACAATTGGTGTCAACTCTTCATAACAGATAATGAGAGGACTATTAGTACAATATTTGCCAATTGTTTCCATTTGTTTCACATATCAAAGAATCGTATCTTCGGTTTCACTATAAGTGCTGTGAGTTTGAAGAGAAGTGCAATAAATAAACACTTTATCCAATGATTAGTTGAAAAGAAAATCAGCGAAGATTTGGACACAGAACTGATGGCAAGTATTGTTCGGATGTTCAGTGATTTCGATGTCTTAAGTGATCACTTGAATGGTCTCATCGA
>JAQIXR010001506.1:0-12132 GCA_034700825.1 Quadroppia sp. Gr-Ori-00064
AGACATTTGTCTGCAATTGGTTTAATGTAATCAATGGCTGAGTGTTTGATACGAATGTTTCTCAACAACAAATGAATTAGATTTTCATTCTTTGATATATTAGTGAACAATGACTTCAATTGTCTTTCATTTATATCTTTTTTGATAATAATATCCATTGATTTCAAAGTATTTCTATTGTTTTCAATCACTGTCTCAAAACACTCCATGTCTTCATTTCTACAAATAATTCTTAATTTTTTCAAACTTTTTAACTTTAATTGAAATGATTTGTAATCAAAGTTAGGATTAAATATTGTTGTTATGTTTGGTCTAAAAAGAAGTATTTTATTAAGACTTTTGTTGAGACAATTTATCTCAACATTTGATCCAAACTTAGACTTTGATCCAAACATGTCTTTTAGTGTCTTTCTCGTCAATCCATTGAAATTTGATTCAATTTTCTTCAAACGATTACAATATTTGATAATCAGATGAAAGATTTTGTCATCGATAACATAGTTGCCATAAATACTAATGAATGTAATGTTTGAGCACTTCTTCAGCACTGATTCAATACTTTTTAATTTCAATTCATTTTTGTTATTATTCTTCAGTTTTCTTAAATCCCATTCAAAGTCTTCAAAATTGAGGTCAATTTGTGTCTTAAATATCAATCGTTGCCATTGTTTGGACACACTTTCATATCTCAATTTGTGGTCAATCGAGAGATATCTCAATAACTCTTGAGTCAAATCATCGCCGAATCGATCGAAAGAGTGTTTACAACAGAATTGATCCATATTTCAAATGATAACTGAATTGAAAACACAATTAAACTAAACATAAACTCATATCTCATGTGATGTCTGAAGCTCTGGGACTGAAGAGAGACTGATTGGAAATGTATATCAAAGACAAGTATTTGTCAAAAGAATGTGATTTCTAAGCAGTTATAAAAGGATTAGTTTTAAAAATAGACACAAAGAATGTGTTTTGAGATATGATTAGAGGGTTAAGAATAGGTCAATGATTTGAATGGATATTATTTAAATCAAAAATTCTTTCAATCATTAAATTCTTAAATAAATAAAAATTTTTACATTTTTATATGGAAAGGGATCTAAAAATATTTGGAATGCTCTTCATTTGATACTTTTTATTGTGTTTCTCAAATTTATATTAATTTCGATTACTTTAAACAAGTTTTCATTTGATATGAATTTATTGCAAACAATGAAATCATTGATAAAAATACTGATAAAAATGTTTCAAAATATTTCAATCAAATATTGAGTTTTATAAACATTTCAGTCGTTTTAAAGTATTTTAAAACACTTTTAATACTAGTAATAAAACAAGTCATCATTTGATGTGATTTTAAGGCAAACAAAGTATTAATAATAAAATAAAAAAACTCATAAAAATGTTTGCATTAATTAAATAATTATAATATAAATATGTCTAAAAATTATCATTTCTTTCGATGAAATTCATTCATAAGTTTTATTACAATCTCTTTCATTGAATTTGAATGTATTTTCTCTGTAATGAATATTATTAATAAAACTGTTAAAATATATTCAATTATTTTCTATTCAAATGTGTTTTCATGTGTTGAATGAGATGTGATTTATGAGTAAATTGTTTTTATGCAATGATTTTGTGTTCAAATGAATGGTTTTTCTCCCGTATGAATGCGTTTATGAAGAATTTTTTGACGTTAATGAAAACATATATTAATATATTGAAAAAATTATATTTTTATTATAAAAACAATTAAATTAAAAATAAAATGAAATGTCATTTATATTATGAATGCATTCATATATTGATTCATATCTTAAGATATCTTCAAACATATTAAAGCGATTTCTACTGAAGACAAACAAACCGTCGATTCTGTTGTCCAATGAAGTGAAGGACACAATACTGAAAACGTTGGGCACCGGCTGTAGACCACTGGCCATCGGTGTCATCGAGTTGTGGTCTTGGGCTCAATGTCTCGACAACTGGAAAGTACACAAAGATGTGGTCATATGTCTTGTGGTCGACACGAATGGCCGACGAAATCTGCTTCGTATGTATGGCCAAAAGGGACGACACCTGATCTGTGGACGCTATTAAAAAGGTTGTGTTTAGATAAGAAATATTTTTCGATAGAAAAATATATTTCTTAATAATACGAAAACGAGATCAAAGGCTGTGAATAATAACGATATTTTGCTATCATTTGAAATGTTTTTTATTATTATTTCTGTATATAAATTGCTATCAAATGAGTATATCAATAAAAATACATTTTTATTAAAAAGCCACTAAAAATTGATTAAAAATAATGCATTTTTGTCAAAAATCATAAAAATTACAAATATTCACAACTTTTCATATATTCATGTCTTCTTCACATTTTGTGTCAAATATTCAGTTCATATTCAATTGCATTAAAATTATTTCAATTGTCTTTTTATGTGTCGATTGAGTTGTAATTTCAGAGTAAATCTTTTGTTGCATTCATTTTGTGTACATTTATATGGTTTTTCTCCAGTATGAAAGCGATCATGAATTTTGAGCTAATATTCGAGTGAATACTTTTTATTACAATTTTTATAATCACAAACCAATGTCTTTTCATTTTAATGTCTCATTTTATGTATTTTCAATTCATAACTTCTTCTAAACTTTTTGTGACATACATTGCATTCGTAATTGTATTCATTTTTATGAATCATTTCATGACTTTTCAAATTTGATCTTTGGTTAAACTTTTTGTCACATTCTTTGCATTCAAACTGTCTTTCGTTTTTGTGAATCAATTCATGTCTTTTCAAATGAGAATTTGTATTAAATTTTTTGTCACATTCTTTGCATTCAAACTGTCTTTCGTTTTTGTGAATCAATTCATGTGTTTTCAAAAGAGAATTTGTATTAAACTTTTTGTCACATTCTTTGCATTCAAACTGTCTTTCATTTTTATGATTCAATTCATGTTTTTTCAAATAATCATTTTTATGTCTCATTTCATGTCTTTTGAGATTATGTTTAATATTTGTTCTGAAACTACATTCTGGCAAAAAACAGACTAACTGTTTCTCCGTTGAGTGAATCAATTGATGTATTTTTAGAGTATCCTTACGTTTATACCTATTGTGACAGATATCGCACTCAAACGGTTTGTCTGAAGAATGGATTATTTGATGTGTTTTGAGAACATGTTTATAACCAAACCTTTTGTCACATAAATCACATTCAAATGGTTTGTCATTTATCGGAATGTCTTTGTTTTGATCCAATTGTGAAGAAGTTTCGACTCTTTCTTCACTTTGATTCACACCTTCAGTGCTATGGATCACTTGTATTGCTTTGGAACGACTACATGACTGTCCATTGGCTTCCAATGTATTGGATTCTTGATTATTGTCATCCGTTTCCACACAATCAGCGATAGAGACGTCGATCAAAGAACGGGTGATCCGTTTCGACCCGTCCTCTCCAACAGTGACCTTTTGGAGGTCATTAATAGGGGGCTCGACTATAACTAAGGCCACATTGGATGCAAGTGTTGACACTTTGGGAACTGTTCGCAGATTTATTTTAGTCGTTTGAAGCGGTTCTACGAATGTATGGCCAGAATCGACAACTTTGGAGTTGACGTCGACTTCCGGTGAGTCTATGGTCTGTATTGGAGATATGTTTTTAATGGTAACGTCATGTCTGCGGACGACAGGAGTGCTGGCAATGCGGGCGCCGCCCAAAGCGGCGGTCGTCAACTCATATCCACTCAACTCATGTCTAGTTCTTCGTTTACTTCTTCTATTGGCAGACGTTTTGTTGGAAACACTGTTTGTGTGGTCTTTGACCGAATCGATGACTGAATCACTTGTTTGCGAGCAATTGGTCTCACTTTCTGGTAATGCCATTCCTTGTGAATGAATGCTATCGTCGTTTTGGACGACCTCTGATTCAAAGTCCACTTCAGACCTATCGACCAAATCTGCGAACGGTCTCAAAAGGTCTGCCATCGGAGGCGTCGGCGGATCTGCTTTGACATAGTCTTTGGCTTTCGTGACTCTCATCCGATTCGTGCCATCGATGGCCTCGTCGTCCCATTTGGGCTCAATTTGCGTGAGTTTCTCGCCGTCGATGATATCGTTGTTCTCAAGTTGACAACGACCGCACCTGACCTTCGCTTTGGAGGACAGTTGACCACAAGCACATTTGTAAAACAGAGACATGACCTGCAAAAAAACGTCTTTCCTTTTTTATTGAACGCTTTAATGAATGGATAAGTGTTTCAAAAAAGTTTGAACTTTTTTCTATGCAATCATTGACTGATAAGGCGTTTGTCGTCTGCACTGACTCTGCAGTGACTGTGCTTTCAATGTAGTGGTCGACACATAATATACGTTCAACGCATAGAATATTCTGCGAGAATATAGTCGAAGAGTTGAGAATAAATTGTTTTGTAATACAAATAACTTTAAAAACTTTAAATTTTATTTTTAATTAACATTTAATTCGAAAAAAATTAATTAAAATTAAATTTTAAAAATTTATTAAAAGTTTTGTATAAAAAAATGCAAAAAAAAAATACTTTTTATTATTTATGTATAAAAAGTGTTAAATATTTTTTGGGTTTTTTTTTTGCAAAGATTTGAGTCAAAAGTTTACATAAAAAAATTAATAAAATTTTTGTCATTAATTAATAACAAAAATTAGATTTAAAAATGATTTTTCTATTACACACAGAGTTGAGGCCAACGCCTACTAGAGTGCAGAATAACTGTGCGAATGATTACTATAAGAGAATCGCATTACAGAATCGCATTGAGTCGATGGGAACGTCACATACGGCGCAGCTCTTTTTTGAGGCGCATTCAGGCGCCCATAACAACCGCCAGTGAAGACATACTCTCATCACAAACACAGAAACTGAAGACATGAGCGAACAGCTGAGTGAAGGCCAGGGAGATTGAGAACAAAAAATATATAATACATAAGGACAACAACAAAGCTCTGTACGTGTAGTGAGAGAGCACAGGGGGTTAGTGTCGAGCCCCACATATATATATTCAATGCCATAGCATTTCTAGCATTGAATTCATGTGTGTTTTTATCATTCAATACTCAGTGCAAAAAAATTCTCTCATTTTTGTGACAATCAATTGAACAGTGAATTGAAAAAAAAACTCTTTGACTAACTCATCGCAGCAATGATGGGTCCGGCGCTGTTTGAGCTCTACACAAACACCGGTTCCTCGTCGACGGCGGAGAGACGCAAGCGAATGAACACCGCCACCAAAGACCAGTCGGACAGTCGGTTCCAAATGAGCTCACAGTCACTCAATAGCATCAGTGGCGACAAACTGTGCCAACAGTTGGCGGCCGTTAGGAAACAGCCGTCGCCGACACGCCAGCGCTCGTCGTATCGGCTCAAGTATGTGGGCTCATCACAGCTGGCGCGCACCCACACCCTGCCCATGTTGCCCTGGATCATCGCCGACGTGAAGCGCCAGTCCCTGTGCTCGGAGGGCGGCGGCTATTCTGCGATTAACATCACATTCGAGTTCTCGGAGACGGCTATAAAGACGGTGAACCGCACCGACAAACAGGTCCTCCTCTACCATAAGCTCAACAACATCTCGAAGTTCACGCAAACGCCGAAAGACAAGACCTGGTTCTCGTACCTGCACCGGGAGGGCTCCGACTCGCCCTTCACTATTCATATATTTCAAGCGCCGGACGAAAATATGGTCAGAATTTTTTTCTCTCTATTTATACACACATTTACTAACGATTTATTCGTGTGTTTTTGATATCAAAAATTGTTTACACAAAAAAAGTATTGATTTTTTCATTGATAGCGTATTTTGTTTCATTTGTTTTGTGTTTTACCCCCTGTTTTCCCCTTAAAAAAAATCCTTCATTAACTCATTCGTTGACAAATAAATAGCAATTATTTTTCATTACTTCAAAACAATGACGAATGAAATAAAACATAATTTTCTCTATCAATGAATAAACACATTTTTCTCTCTAATCCAATGCAAGGATAAAATCAAAAAAAAATATTTACTTCAAAAAAATTGTGTTTTCTTTAAGTTTGAGATTTTTTTCTCTTTCTCTGTGTATATAAAAAGCGAAAAATTGTTTACACAAAAAGTATGGCTTTTTTCTCTGAGACAGACTTTTTCATTGAAACTGTTGTTCAAATGTTATGTCAAATAAGCATTAATTTTATTCTCGAATAACATGTGAGACTATCGTTGAATTCGTGACAGAATATTCTTTTCAATTATAAATGGCTTATTATTCACGAAAAAGTCTGTCTTCAGTTTCTAATTGTTTATCGATTTTATGTACAGTTAAAAGCATTGACATTTCTAACGGTGCTCTCGGTTTGCACGAAAAAAAACTCATCACAAAATTCAAACACAAATAAAAAATTTTTAATTTATTTTTTTTCACAAAAAAATATTGACTTTAAATTACAATGAGTTCAACGCTCTTAACAAACGTCTAACAAATGAATGTCTAATCTTATAATGAAATCAATACACTTCTAAAAATATGAGACACGCTCTCACATACCTGTCCAACACCTTTGGACAGGCGTTTTGTTATCACAAAAAAAGCAATGCGAAAAAAATATTAGAAATTTTTTTTTCGTTGTGTTAAATAAAAATCAAAACTCAATATCAAATACAATGATCTCCTGATCTCTTGGCTCTTAGTAGATAAACCACTCCATAATCTACTGGTGCGAAAGCCTTATTTAGAAAGCCCTTATCTAAAGAGCACCTAATGTTTTATATAATATACATCATGCCATTAGTGGCACAAACACCTAAAATAGAGTGGAAACGTATGTGATGTTACCATCGCTTCCGAACACATTGTGTGCTAAACAACACATTTAACGTTCAATTATATCATTCATTTCTCATAATCGCTACACAACTGTCCCCATGAATAACAGGGCGCCGTTATGTTAAGCGCTTCATTGCATTCACATGAATATGCTATGAATATTCTTGCGCTTCATTTGATTTTTATTACTCATACACAGAATATTCTTTGAGTCTATATTTAAGCATTGATTTAACGAAGAAAAAAAATTCATTGAATTTTTTTATAAATGAAAAACAATTTTCATTTTAATTCTAAGAATATTCTTAAAAATAATAAAAACATTATATTTATGCCAATTATTCTCGAAACGAAACGATAAGAATATTCTTAACGCAAACATAAATATCGCATAAAAATTAAGTGCAAAACAAATAACAAAATTAATTGTTTGCTATTACTTAAGGGTGGCTTCAAATGAACAATCGATGTGTTTGTTGTGTTTTGAGCCGTGACAACAGAATAAGGGGGTAATGCTGTTTATACAGAATGTGAGTCTATATGTGCATAAGAGGAGCACATGTACTGTAAACACAATTATTAAGTGTTTGATATGTTTTTTATTGATGAAGAATTTTTCACTGAATTATTGCTTAGTTTTTTACGTTTATAACAAAATCAGTGTTTAATTACAAGTCATGCCATTCAGTGAACAGAGAATTGATTGTACAGAAAAACATTGAAAATAATGATCGGAAACATTTGGGAGAAAAAAATTCCTCCAAAAATATCCCTTTCATTATCTCAGAGAAAAATATTTAAGAAAATAATTATATAAGAAATTATACAAAAAAAACTTTTTTTGACCCGAATTAACTGACTGTTAATCATGTGCTCAAATATGTAGATAAGCCGAGAGGAAAGGCATGTATTGTGTTAGCAAAACAGAGCGTTCAACCCATTCCTTCCATGTGTTTGAGATTCATTGAAAAAAAAAGTTTTTTTTCTAATGATTTGAATTTAAAAGAAAAAAAAACATAAAAAACTTTTATGTCATTCGCTTGTGATATACACGTGAAAGTTCAATGCTGTGTATCGGCACCGGGAGAGGAATGTGTTGCGAAGGGCTGCGGTATATAAATAGACATCTCTTATGATAAAATTTTATGACATCTCTTCTAATGACTTAATTCCATATAAAATATTTTTTTGTTCACTCTTTTTGTGTATATATTTGTCGTATTTCTTATGAATTTCTTATGCTTTCGAAACTCATATAAAAATCTGAACCAAAATCTAAACCAAAAAAATGTTTTTTTCTTCTTCTAATGCACTGAATATAAGGGGTTTTGTATCACGAAAAAAAATCTCAGAGATTATGACATCAATGCCTTTAATAGTATATGACTTCAGGAGTGAATTTCTGGCTCCGAGTCGTCTAACGGTTTTCACTGTCTTATCGATTAAAAAATAAAAGATTAAAAAAAACAAGAAATTAAGTCAAATGTTTGCCAAAAATAATGTGTGTTTTTCTGCAGTAGATTTCGCATGAAATTCACATGAAATGTGAGCACAGAATTTGACTTTAATTTAAGATTCTTTTTCAAAGAATATTTTACAGAATATTCCGTTGAAATTAATTAATTAAAAATCTCAATAATAGTCACAAAAAACGCATAAAACTCTAATACAATATAAGCGATGAATTCAAACATAATGTCAATCACACTCTCAGTCAATGTGTGTCAAAAACAGTCCCCAAAATCCAGTGTTAATTAAAATGTTGGGCAAAAAACACATAACTATAATCCTGTCTCACATTTTAAGAGCCGTTGAATTATAATTAAAATCTCTGTAAAACTTTTGTTGACTTTTGTGTTAAAATTATTTCTTTTTTCATTATCTAAAATATAGTCTAAAAAAATCTAAATATATTTTTACAGCAAAACTATTTATAATGTAATGACTGATCGAAACCATAAATAAATACTCGAAATGATAAATGACTGCAAAAAAAATGTTTTGTAAAACTCATCACTAGTTTTGTATTATATTTCATACGAGTTATAATTGACGTGAAATTTAATAAAAAAAATTTTTGTTGAGATATTTTCAGTTAAACATAAAAATAATATAAAAAATATAATAATAATAAAATTGAATGAAATATTTACACAGATTTGAAGTTCAAATAAAAATGAGTGAAAAGTATTTGTACTCAAATCTAATGAATAGGAAATTTTTTTGCCAATCATTTCATTTGTATTTATCATTCACTCGTTTTTTTATGTAAAGTCATTGCGAGTGAAACAGAAAAATGCGATCAAAACATAAGTCAAAAATAAATTGAATGAAATTATTATTTATTAATTGTTTTCGTTTTCGGTTAAAAACTCTTATTTTTCGGTTAAGAAATACTATATTTTAGTTAAAAAATAACTATTTTTTTCAATTACTAAATATTTTCACAGAATATTCATTGACTAACAATTTTTTTCACAGAATATTCTCATAAGTTTCACAGAATATTCTCATATGATTTCACAGAATATTCATTAACTGACACTTTATTCTTTCACGTGATAATAGGTGTCGGAGCTGTTCAACAAAATGCGCGAATCGAGAGCTGAGATACTGCACAAACAGACCGGCCAGGGATTACAGAAGACGAGATCCGGGTCAGGGCTCGAGACCATAATGACCTACTCTAACCAATACGAGGTCATGTACGTCGGCAGCATTCGGGTGCGTATGACGACATACAGGGGCTGTGTTTGAAAAAAAAATGTTAACCATATGTATATGTGTTTCAGATGTCCCAAAAGAGAGCACATCCACAGGTGATCGACGACGCGATCGACAAATTCAGACAATTAGACGACGAAAAACAGTGCAAAACAGACACCAAAGAGGACTGTGACCACAAAGCAGAGCCGGAGCCGGAAAAAGCGGCCGCCCCTGAGCCACAGCCCTCGACCACTGAAGAACGCATGATAATTATGCCGAACCGGCGCTTCTTAGTCAAAGTGATCGAAGAGGGAAGTGAACGCTCGACGAACTCCGTGTCCCCGACAGCACAGACATTGCTGTCGCCCATAGACCCGCCGGTGCCCTCGATATCGCCTACACCCACACTTGGCCTCCTGTTGCCGACGACACTGATCGCGAACACGCAGAGTCTCGACGCCGAGACACGAGTCACGCTATTGCGTGAGTTTCGTGACTTCCAGCGCCGAACGTCACAGTCGATAATCGACTGTCCGGACAGTGTGTTCATGAGCGGCGCCGGCGGCGACATCACTGAGCAGAGGAAGCGGTCGATCAGTGGCGACAACGAGTCGTCGCCGACGATCCAAAAGCAGCTGTCGTTGCCGTTGAGTCGCGCGCGCATCGGTTCGGGCGGTTCGCTGGACCTGACCCGTCCTCGGCCCCGGTACCAGAACAAGACGATGCTGTTCCTCATCGGTAAGCTCGAGCTCTGTCTCATAAGCACCGACAAGCATAAGGTGGTCCTCAACAAGACGTTCAGCAATATATCGCACTGTTCGCAGGGTGTGAACAATGCCGACCACTTCGGCATCATATGCCGGGAGCCGGCGCTAAACACGCCCGAGTCATACGTGATCCACGTGTTCCGGTGTCAGTCGGAACGTCTCGTCTCAGAGATCATGCATTCGCTGAAACAGGCCTTCAGTAACGCCTATCAGTCGAGCAAAAACCGCTGTTCCTATATATGTGACACCTGTCCCATGCATTGGTTCCATAGGCTGTGCTGCGACATCGAGGGCCAGTCGCCCGAGAGAGCGCAGGCGATAATCGCCAACCGTCTCGAAGGGCTTCCCGGGCGTGATCGCGACGAATGCCAACGCCAGGCACAGGGCGTTACCGTGTGTTCAGTTCACGAACAAAACGAGGTATTTATGAGCGCATTGAAAGTCATCTGCGAATTCAAGCAGAAAAAGCACAGCCATTCGGGCGGCGCTCAGGAACGGGGTCTCTTCGAGAAGCGCCTGTCGGTCAACACGTTGGACAATCTCAAAGAGAAGGCCAGAAATTCAATCTCTAATACATTTGAATCGCTATTCAAAGTAAGCGAAAGAAAAAAACATTTTTTTTTTCATTCACTTATAATTTGTTTGCATTTAATTGAATGAAAAAATTCTTTAATTTTTTTTGCAAAAAATTTTTGTTTTTTTTTTTGTTTTGTTAACTAATGTATTGAATGCACGCTTTAAGGCACCTGTAGTTATGAAACCAAAGACATCTACGCCTAGAAAACGCTCGGAGACTATGGACATCAGTCTCTTACATAAGATAAGGAGAAGAGTAAGAGAGATGTCTTGTCCTCACTGTGTCTGTCATGTCATGTCTTAACCAAAAAAAAAAAAAAAATTATATTTTTCACAACAAAAAAATTCATTCATTTTTTAGCACTGGTTTTGAGGCTATGTTTATGTCATCTATTGATGAGATTTCAATGTTTTTTATGTGTAATCCCTTTCCCAATGCCTTTCCACTAACACACACATACATAAGCCATATATAAAACACATAACGTTTTGTCTCTCGAAAAACAGTTGAGTCGAAACGAGTCGTCGGAAAGCCTTATGAGTTCTCCGAGTTATTCGCAAAAGTCCGCTCCCAATGACGAGCTCTCGGAGGACGACCACCACCCGAGGCCACGGAGTAATACTCTGTCGGAGATCACAGACCTGTCCAAAGACAAGGACGACGAGTCTCTACACCGGAGCCGCTCTTCACATAAGAAGCCATTGTTAAACATATTCATGAAAGTGGGCTCACAGTCGAAGGCGTCGGTGCCGGTCCTCGACGACGTCCATCAGAACGTCGTGTGCAATAGTAGCCAAAAGTCACAGCACCGGTCGATAGGCTCATGGCGTCACTCCATATTCAATCGCATACATCTGTCCCAGAATTCCGGTTCTGGTGTCGAACAGCAGAAGAACGACAGCACAGACACAAAGGGCGCGACAGTGGGAAAGGCGTATGAGTTGTGCGAAATGCGTAAACCGCGTACGAAACAGGAGGTCAGGGAGTTGTGGCGCTCGGCGATCAAACAGCAGATGATTCTGAACAAAATGGAAAGACAGAACCAGAAAATCCAAGGTGTGTATACATAGAATATTCTGTGATTTTTTTCTACAGAATATTTCAGTTCAAAACTCTTTTTTCAAAACATACTTTCCTTTTATCGACAGACGATCAAAGCTCTAGTTATGACAAACGCATGAAATTAGATTACGATGAGATTCCCAACTTCAGTGACGCCACTCAGCTCTGGGA
>JAQIXR010001507.1:0-12112 GCA_034700825.1 Quadroppia sp. Gr-Ori-00064
GAGAGAGTGAGAGAGAGAGAGAGAAGAGTGTGGTAAGGCTTATCAAAAATTGATTGCTTGATCATTCAATATCATTCATAAAGTATGGAAAGGGATTAATGTCGAGAAAACTTATTTAATGGCATTCGTATTTGTAACTGATTTCCCCTTTTCTCGGATCAGTGCTAACATTGAGACATAAATATTTCTGAATTTAGTCGTTGTGAACAATTTCTTGCAATAAAGAGAATATATTTTAATAGAGTTTTCATATAAAATCTCATTTAAATTAACAAACGATTCGTTTGTGCATTAATTGAGACCTAGTTTTGTAATCATTAAATTGATGCCACAATCGAGACATTAATATCTCTTTTTTGTTACTTTATTTACAAAAGCACATTATCTCTGGAAGAGTAGAGTTGAATATCTGATGATATAGAAGAACATGAGTGTTGGAACTGGAGATTCCTTTGGGCGAAAGGTTTCTTCTCTCCTTTTTTGGTACATATTTGCTGTTCAGACGGTTTGGGTTTGGGTTTAACATTAGTTATGATTAATTTGATTCAAGCAATTGATAGCAAAGAATATGCGATCGAAAGGGAAATACATTTACGAATAACTTATAAGACTTGACTCTTATGTCAAAAGTATGCGTAAAAATAAAAACTTTTTGCAGTTCTAATGATTAGCAGAAGTGAAAGGAAAGGCAAAGAAAAAATTGTTGGAATTTCATACTTGAAAAGCAAATACCTATTGATTCGTAAGAATTTTCTTCATTATCTCTGAGTCGAGGCATTCAGTCATTCATTAACTCATATATCAGAAGAGAGAAGAGATATTGGTTTAGGTTTTACTCAAAAACATATAGTTCTGTATAAGGATTGGGCGGTCATTAAAAAGCAGTACATTATTATTGCGTTAAAAGCTATACAATTAATAAATAAACGCTAAATAGGCTAAAAAGCTCTGATAAGCAAGAAATTGAATTCTTAGGCCTCGTTGAACATAATTATTAAGAGTTAAGTGAGTCTAACGATAAATATTTCTCAATCACTTTGTTTGAAAGAATTGTATTTATATTATATTTTCATATAATAGTGGAGTCATTCATAGCAGAGACGGCAAAATAATTTGAATGCCATTCCCTTCAGTGCACACAAACACTTTAAAAGGCGTTGGAAATACTCTATGAACGCAAGAATAGAGGAAAATATAAAGCAAAGCAAAACAGAAATGAATACAAATATAAAGCAAATCTTTTTTGAGGACAGTTTTGATAATTTTTGAGCATTTCTATGGAAACGACGAAAGACTTGTTTTTCTCCTTCAGATGTCTTCAGATGTGTTGGTCTATTAAATGATTACTATTTGTATGACTAATGTTTGGGTCATTCATTACATTCAATCTATTTATGAAATGACTTAAACTTTACATTAAAATAAGTGCCAAATATTATCAGACAATCGATTGCCAAACGAAGCACTTCTTGACGTCCATTGCGTTAACAAATTGTCTTATTATTAATATCTGATTTTGTTTTATTTATGAGTTAAAAATTAATGAATTATTGCCCCTTAAAGTGGTGTTTCATTTATTCATTTATGACCAAAGAAGTGATTTTTCTTATATTCTTATATACTCTTTATATCACTTATGAGATAATAATTTCCACAACTCTTTGACCGATAATATGTTGTAAATATATGACACAAACGAGAGTTTCATTACAAGACTCGAGTGATTTCGGTATAAAAAGTAGCGAAAAACTTGCTCTTAATGTATAAGTTTTTGTATAAGTTTTTTGATATGAATTATTCTGAATCTGTTTTTTATTTGAAGTTTTCTAAAAGAATAAAACAATTTCTATTTATTGAGATATAAAACACGAGGAAAGGCTGTTTTGGGAAAAGTGGATCATTTGTGGTCTTCAGCGAAAACATCAATTTCTTCCTTATATTATATTTGTGTGAATTTGCTTTCAGTTTAATAATTAATAAATAATTTGGTTTCCATTTATCACAAAATCTGTATTTCATTTTTTGTGTCAATTCACTATATTTTCATTCATAACAAAGAAAAGATTCTCTCTCTCTCTCTCTCTCTCTCTCTCTCTCTCTCTCTCTCTCTCTCTCTCTCGTTCATGGTATAAATTAATGATTTATAAGTTATAATAAATTTATTCTCAAAATGTATTTCAATTAAAGTTAGAAAAAAATTAATTATTTATTTTGAAAGAAAATATTGTTTACAGAAAATAATTGAATATTTAATAATAATTTTGAAAAACAATGCATTTTTGTTGATGGGAAAGGGATGTTAATTGGTTGATGGCTTATGAATAGTCGTTAGAAATCAATTTCTGGATCAGATCCTGTCTAACGATATATATATTTTCATTAGTATTGGAAACGATAAGCAAATAATGTTATCCTTTCTCTTTAGGGCTGAACGGAATTTGTTTCTTAAATGACAAATAATATGCATTACATGAAAGCAATTCATGGCAAACATATCATAGATTATTAGTATTCTATTCTTCACCTGATTTTTATGATAGACGGCCGATGATTAGGCATAGAGAGGGAGAGGCGAAATGGGAGAGAAGATTGTATGTGCAATTCGTTGGCAAATAATTTTATATTAAATTAGTTTGGCTTCAGTTGAGATATAGTGACCATAAAGTGGGGCCTTATGTGCGATATATGACATTTCATACCATTAGATGACAAACGATTAGCGAAATTTTCAAACCCTTTAGTTTTTTTCCACTCTATGTCTGAGCCTTACATTACTTATGGCTTTAATTATCACTGGATTTCATATAATTTTTGTTAATTTATATTACACTATATAAACATTTGGACGAATTTATGTAAGCAGAGCACAGGTAGGTATCTATTGGAAACCATTATTTAGCATTACATCTGTGTATATGTTTCCGAACCTATACTGAACTCCAACTGTAGAAACATTTTTAATATTGTATAATATTTATCAAACACTGACTTCTCTCAAATGCTTTAATCAAATGAAAATAAGGTCAAAACGAAACGAAAAAAACTTTTTTTTTCTTCAGTAAAACGTTTGATATAATGAAAGGAAACACAAATTTTGAATAATTTATAAAATAAACAGTGAATTAGGGGAGAGAGAGAGAGAGAGAGAGAGAGAGAGAGAGAGAGAGAGAGAGAGAGAGAGAGAGAGAGAATATAAGATAATTATAATATGTTAAGAAAATTCAATTCTCTTTTTCTTTGTAATAATTTTTTGTTTTATTTCTTTCTTATAATAATAGCAGTGTTTGGACTCTAAACAGATGTTAACATCTCTTTATATTTCATTAAATTTTAATGATTTGATAAATCACAAAAATCGAGTGAATAATTGAATTCACGTTTATTTTGATTTTTTATTTTATCGACTCTTAAAATATAACTTTTATTTATTTAATAATATATTATATTTTAATCATTCAATACAAATAAGCGAATAAATTCTTTACGTGTTTTTTTCAGTAGAAATCAATACAAACTTAACAAAAATTCATAATTTTTGTCTAAAAGTTGTTTTCTCACAAACTCATAAATTTATAATAAAATTTAATTCAAATTTAATTATTGATAAATAAACAGATTTTTACACATTTAATAATAGAGTAGAATATCATTGAGCGTTGATTTGGGATAATATTTATATATATTATAATTTTTAAAAAATTTTAATAATATGATAGAAATTATATTGAAATTTCATTTTTATTGTGCATTTGATTTGAAATATAACGAAAAAATGAAAATAATTTTGAATTTAAAATCACTTATTTATAAACTATTTATAAGAAATAATAATAATTTCAAATATTATATATTAATTGTAAAAATAAAATTCACATAAGTTTTAACGATTAGTTATTTTTGTTAGATTTCATTTTGGTTTTTTATGGGGAAATGGATGGAAAGGATGTGTTTGTGATTCAAATGAGTAATCAGGCAGTGCTCCAAAAAATCATTGAAATATCCATAGGAGTCGTAATAATATATAAACATATTGTAAATTAAATATTAATATTTTCAATAAAATTTGTCCAAAACTTTCTTAACATTCTTTAGTCTCACTTAATATTAATAAAAATGTATTTCGTTTTGTATTAGCATTTGATTGACTCTTGAATTCCTGAATCATTCAACTGTTAAACAATTTTAGGCACAATTTTTTTCTTTAAATATTAACTCAAATTATAATAAAAATTAAAATATAATTAATTTTTATTCTTTAAAACATTTTTAATAAAACCGTTTCATATCATTCGGACGGCGTTTGCTATCAAAAGATTATTCATTTTATTGACGAATAATTGCTTTTTAAGAAAACAATAAATTTTTGTTTTTGATAGCATTTATATATGTATTAGAATTGAGTAAAATTACCACAAATACAAAACTCAACGAATGTTTGCTTTGATGAACAAAATGTTGAAATCATTTTCGGTTTTATTCGGTGAAACCACAACGAAGTCAATGATGGAAAGGATGTATGGATTTGTTGAGTGTTTTGGTATATCTTTGTCGTAATAACAGTGAAAACAATCTCTATCTCGTAGTCGATGGCACCGAACCATTTCCTAGAGCTCCTTGTCTTAACAAGGGGAAGCGTTTATCTATGGCACCGGTATTCCTTGCTGTCGCACCGGTAGTATTATTGTTGGGTCCAATGGGAGCACTCACTATAGATGGGTTAAGAGATGAGTTCAGTAGTAAAGGTGTAGTCATTTGATCGGTTGGACTGTCGTATGAATTCAAGTCAGGTGTCCGTCCACTGACGAACTGTTCGTTGTGAACATTGACATAGTTTTTGCACATCTGTTCCACTCTTGTGGACATAAACAAATCATCACTACTAGAAGAGGAACCGGTTGTCGATAAGCCGTCGCTTTCCATCGACGCCAATATCTTCGGCCTTCGATATTGCTGTTGACTGGAAGGCCTGCTCAACGGTAGTTCCCTTTGTTGGTACAGTTGCTGTCGTTGCTGTTGAACATGTCTTTGTTGAAGAAGATATTCCTGATGTTCGACTATAGCGACAGTGATGGGCGGGTCGTTGTCTTCTAAATACAGTTCCAAAGACATCGAATGAGTGGGTGATCCGGAACAGGAACATCGAGAGGATCGCCATTTGGAGGGCACAACCAGAGAACAGCCTTCAGGGTCGCTGAGTTCGGTCTCTTGAGGTGATGGAAGACCGAAATATGTGGTCTCAATATTTGGGCTCAAGAGATGACTCGTCCCACTTGAGGGAGAGGTGATTGGCATAACCTGTTGTGCAATTGAATACCTTCTCCTATGTTTGCTTACCTGCGCCTGGTGTCGACCAACGCTAATAGGTTTAGACGAGTGTTTGCCGGGTGTTTGCCGGGTCAGTATGGGCTGACCCTCACTGAACACAGTTTCTTCAATTGTCTCAATTCGATGGCTTTTGGTGTTTGTGCTCTCAATAGGATTACAACTATTCGATGATATCGTTGCTAATGGAAGTGTTAGACGACTGGCATTTGCCTTAGCCTTAGCCCCGACCGATTCGGTTGTGTTGGACGACGGCCTTCTGGCAATTGCTGTAGTGGTTAGGGATGAGTTGGCGCCTAAGGGTTGGGCTGTCTCTGGTTTGACCGGCGCTACTTTAACGCCTAGAGTGTCTCGCACTTCAAATGTCAACACACACGCGGCCACTATCACTATACCTCCCAAACCCATTATCACTGGCCCGACATATGTCAGGGTATGTAAATGCTGTTTAGTGTCCTCGTCCATCACAGGCACTACCGTCCCATTATCTAACGGCACATGATTTTCGGCCAGGGGTCCAGCAAAGAAGCCGACCACTGACATGACTGTTCCCAACAGGAGGAGTACAATCCCACCACTGAGTGCCTTGAATGCGATACAGAAGCAATGCCAGGTGCACCTCAGTCGGGGCTCTTCATCTTTGTTCTTCTCGTGATCTTTGTCTTTATCTGCGTTCTCCCTGTGCGCCGGATGGGGATAGAATTCATGCGGGTGCTGACCGGCGAACTGTGCGAACTTCTTGTCGGCGTCCGGCCCTAAATTGGTTAGAGAATGTGGTGCCGGTGAGTAGGGTCTGCCCGCCTGCAGACCAGGTATATTTGAAGGAGTTCTGGGTCTACCTTTGTATGGCTGTGGCGCTACTAACGGTCCCGACACACGTCCGGTGTTCTGTTGTTGGCGGAGTTGGCGTCCAATAACAGCCGCACTGTTCATAATAGTCAATAAGTTTTACTTTAATTATCGAAAAACAATTCAATTCATTGACGAAATTGAATGCAATTATTGTTCAATAGTGTTGTCGTCACTCAATTGCAAGCATTGGTTATATGTTATTAAATGCGTTCATATATTGTTCACATCAGATCAGATCAGATCCATTCGCAAAGACAATATCATCCACTAATTTATAGTTAAGTTAGTTGTCATAACTCGTGCTCTTTATGTGATTCTGTATTCAACAAACACTACGTTATTATGGTATAAGTCGGCGTTCAGAGAGAGTTCAGAGAGAGTTCAAGAGAGAACAGAGAGATAGAGAAGAGTTTTGATATTAACGATAACTTTAGTGATAATAACGAAGCGAATAATTGGCAAAATTGTGTCATTCATGTAATGTATGGAACAATCAAATGAGTTGTTCCCGAATGGCATTCCATATCAATTCAAATGTTAGTAATAATGAAAGTCATTATTAATGTCTAAATTCATGAATAATATTCAATCACAAACTCATTTCATCGCAACTATCGTTTCAAACGTATTCCACATAAGACTATAATTTAGTAATCAATTAATATTTGTTTAATAAATAACTCAATAATCAATGTTTAGATCTATATATCAATTAAGAAATACTTTATGTCTATGTCTAATGGTTTCACTCATAGCACACATACTTCTGGTTCAGTAGATGTGAGACAAGAGTTAGTGTGTAATTAAAGTGCAATTTACGTGCGTTTATGTCTTTTAGCAGTTTTTTATCCATTGATGGGATGTCAAATACTACCAGTGCTATCAACACTACGGCTATTCTAAAAGTAAAGTCTACTCTATTCTCGCATAACAGCAATCAGTATTAACTTATATCGAGTGATAGAGAAGTTGCAAACATTTGAATATTTTTCATATTATTTAACGAAAATCTTCGCAAAAAATACAAAATAAAAGCAAAAGAGAAGTAATGGTGCAGTCGTTGACAGAACGGTTCTGTCCTAAAGAGTATCTATTGTTACACTAAATCTATTACACGATTAAAGTCCATATAAGTCATGATATTTTATATTCATTTCTACCTCATATTAATGGCTCGCAATTAAGTGTTGGGAACAACCGTTTTCACAACTACTTGTCTGTTGTGTTGTTTTGTTGAAGTAATTCTCGATTCATATTATTATTGAATATATTTGTCGTATTATTTATGTCAAACACATCTCAATCTTTGAGCCAATTATCTAATATTCAAAACGATATGTGTTTTTGAATATTATCTGTGTTTCTGAAGTTGTTTGTGATCTCAAACAACAGTAGTGGTAATCATGGGAAGGAATGTCACAGTGTTTTGGAGTCATTTCCTTTTGGCCGCATCTGAAGGAATGATAAGAATTAGCAAATATTTTGTCGATATTATAATACATCGATTCATAGTATTCGCGATAATTATACGGGACTTATGGCTCACAATCTCATATGAAGTGTTGTTTTGATTAGAAATCGGTTGAAGAATTTGAAACAGATTTAAGAAAAAAAAAATCATTTGAGATATACTGTAAAAGTATGACATTAGAAGAGAAGGTCAGAATTGCTATGAAATACAATATTTAATAAAAGATTCTATAAATCATTTAATAAATGATTTGGTCCCAAAGGAAGGGCAGTGAAGAACTTCTTACTCTATTTGTTAATATCTAAGTATTTCTACTTTTAAATAATTTCATCGATTAATTGATTTCAAAGTAAGAATGAATTAAAAATTTATACCAAAGTTGTAAAAACAAAATGAATTTCAAGTTTGAATATATGTATATTTATTGCGAATACTTTGAAATATATTATAATATATTAATCAAATTAATGGTTAGTTAGGAATAGAGAGAAAGGTTAGAATTTATAGATTAATATGAATTAGTGATTTGCGAAGATTAGGGCATTTACTGAAAAGGAAAGGGATTATAATATAAGTGAATCAGTGCTGATATACCAGTGATTGTCGTGTTTTGTCATTAAATACTTTGCTTAACAAACGAAACGATTATAAAAAGTAATGATTTGTCACTTTATATGAATATATTATTATATTATTTTTGTTTTATTAATGAATATAATTTTAATTCAAAATCATTTGAAACTATTTTTGAGACAAAATCATATAAAAGCATATAATATGATAGGCATATATTCACTGATCAGCACATGATATGAAAAAAGTTTTTCACACTATTTATGAAAGATTTCAGTCTTACCTCTGAATGAACAAAATGATTATTTTGGATGTGAAGGGTTAAGGGTTATGTCGACTATAAATTGGTTCGAGTTATCCTTAAGGCGATGACATGAGGCAAAGAATGGTCTGAACAACAAATCCCAACTCATTTCACTTCGAGTCACATATTCTTAAGTCTTCACATAAAACACATTTACAATTGATTCACATTTGCAGCGAATGAATGAAATTCTTATTATATTTTGAGCACAATTTTCAAACTCGTGTCGAAAGTGTTGTCCAATGACTGATTGCACTCTTTGGTGACAAATAAACCAACGGTTTAACAGGTTATCAATGCTTACGAGCACTCATCAGATGAGGAAAAGAGTGGAATATCTTTGCATTTCATAAATATATACTATATATAGGGATGGAATTGGAAGGCAGGAGAGAAATGGTGTTCCATCTATTTGGACAGTGATGTGAGTTTGTGTTTAGTATTAGATCGAAGCCAAGCACAGGCTGTTTTGCGCCCGACATATCAGACATGCTCTCAATGTCTCCCATTCTCGAAACTATCGATCGATTGACGCATTAATTGTGATCCGAAGCTCAGACTCAGTTCAGGACCCGAACCCT
This sequence comes from Quadroppia sp. Gr-Ori-00064, assembly GCA_034700825.1. Taxonomy (NCBI): domain Eukaryota; kingdom Metazoa; phylum Arthropoda; class Arachnida; order Sarcoptiformes; family Quadroppiidae; genus Quadroppia; species Quadroppia sp. Gr-Ori-00064. The sequence continues at coordinate 9,104 of JAQIXR010001507.1, forward strand.
TACTGCCAGAGCTCATCCATTCTAACCTCCCCCGGCATAGATCACATGAGGCTTCGGGTCTCGACTCCGGATTCCATTCATTTTTATTTATTTCTTCCACTTCTTCACTACAGTTGTGGTTAAGTCTAATCTATTGCTATTCTTCGTTTGCAATCATTTATTCCTCTTTTGAGTTATCATTTATGTTGTCATTGAAGACAACTTCAGCCGAAACACTCATTTTCTCTCAACTCATCGGCATCTCAACTCATTAGCACTGGTATGCACTCATCCCAAACCATTTCATCAAATAATAATAACAGTATTTTTCGTTTATTATATAAATTATTTGTGAGAACCCATACCTCTGATGGTAGTGAAAGCGCCGACAGTTTAATGAGTCGATACACTAATGAAATTCAATCCACTCTCAAATGCTTTGATAAAAAACACTTTAGAGTAAAGAAAAAATCAATTTAACCGCAAATATATCTATGAAACTATGAATAATAACAAAACTCTTCAGTCGATTGAAATCTCTTTTGACACAAAAAGAGTTCGTTTAACAAAATCCAGTCTTTAGGCCATCACTTGATAATAGGGTTTGGATTTTAGGGAAAGTATTGAAACGAAAACAACAAACAAGATATTGAACAAAAAGATTAATAACTTTTGACAAAGTTTTTTGCTTTTAATGTTTGACTTATAATCAATAGAAATCCTTTGCCTATCAGACAGAGTGAACTAAAGCCGCGCCCATAGATCCCAGGCTAACACTGACATATTACATACCCATCCTTTCATATTTTCATATATACTGTTCAAAACATTAGATAAGTTCTGAAACTTATAATACATTGAAATAATCTTTTTGTGTACAAAGAAGTATATATTTGTTGAAAAGATATTTAAGATATAGTGTATGAGTGGAAGTGCATTATAGCCCAAGCCATAGCCCAAGCCGTCCATAAAAGAAGATAAAAATCAAAATTCACTTTAATAGTGAAAGTCTTGAATCTCTCATTGAATGAATGTTTTGCCAATATATTAAAGTTTGGATCTCTTGTGATCTCTTGTGATCAGTCAGTCACGCAAATCATTTTATTAGACATAGAATATAATCATTTTAATACCAGTGCTGAAGTCAACGCTTGTGGGGCTTCAAAACATTTCACGTTAGCTATCATTGAAATACAATTTGTATGTGAAATATAGTGAATATAAATATAATTCATATTTTTATCTCTCATTCATTGTATGCATTAATAATAATATCCTATACTCTCGTCAATGGCTTTCATCTCAATCAATGGACCCATAAGTATATGATGTCTATCGGAGACGACATTTGTTTGTTTTTGCACTCATTTGTATCCAAAAGCATTTCATCAGTCATTCAGTCAATTGTTATTAATGTTATCGAAGTTTATTTCACTATTTTTTGTCGTAATAATCGTTAAATAAAAAGACAGAATAAGAGACAAAAAGGCATTCATATTATTGAACATTATTTTGCACAAAAGAATTCAACAAAAATGAATGAAAACATTGTTTATAATATACAGTAATAACAAGTTTTGACATTTTTTGACAAATTATGAAAACATTTATCAAAACAAATATCACATAAAATATTAAATATAAAAACCTAAGTAAACATTATATACGGATGCTTCAAACAAAGTATTTGAGCCCGGTCACTACCATAAACTTTTCGATGAAGAGCTCCGAATCGAGAACAGCTATGTGTGCGGCCCGTCCTATCAGTGCGTTAGCATTGTTACCCAAACAGTGGTGAACGTCATATCGATTCAATTTAAGGCTTGATTTACTCATCAATGGATGCAATAAATTGTTAACCATTTCTCTATAGGCTATACCTAAAAGACATACCCATTCAAAAATTAAGTCAAGTTTAGATATAAAGTGTATTCAAAGCAAAAACTTCTCCGAAATAACTCTAAAATAGACTTCAATTAATTTTAATTATGAGGTGAAGAAAAGATGCCTTTTTTGGCCATTAGTGCCAAAGTATAGCAAAAGTTATGGTCTGTCTGTTCTTCTCAACAACAACTCTTTGATCGTAATTCTATTTAACTGAGATTTAACTGTTCAGAGATGTCTTGTTTTCTACTTTTTTGTTGTTCACGTCTATCTCTAGCCCTCGCAATCCTATCCCTATCCCTAACCCTAAACACAGACTTTATTTATACCAACCATTAGGCGTCGAGTCATTTAGTGATGAATTGCACAGTTCTATATGACTGGAATGGATGGGCACGTAGTGGTCCTGCGATGAGCCACACAACAGAATATTCTTGAAGTACTCTAAGCCGGGTTCTTCGCTCAATCGATAGAGATATGTTTGTCTCGGATCACTTGAGTCTCTCATTGACAACTGCAATAGAGAACCGGATTTTTTCCACTTCTGCATAAACCACAGACCTATCCGTAAACCAAATATTTGTTAAACATTTCAATTATTATTAATTTTAATTCATTTCTCTATTAGTATTGAAATGTAATTATTTTATATCAAAATTAATCAAAAATTATATGATTTTCTACACTATATTTAATCAATTTTTGTGATATTTAATTAACGTTTGCATTCACTATTGATATAAAATTAATGAAATTATGTTTTAATCAATAAATGAACTGAAAATGAGTTTCTTATATATTATAATATATTTAAATAATGTATAATAAATTCGCTCTTTTTCATCAATAACTGATTAATCATTGGATATATTGAGTAATTATGTGTGAAATCATATAAGCAAAAGTTGTGTGAATTTATTTTATTATAAATGAGTGAAAATAAACATTAATTGACTTTTAATTATATCGCAATTTAATCATTAATTCATAAAATGTTTTCCGACTTTTAATATGTTTTTTGAAAATAATTCAAATTTCAAATCATTTTATCAAAAATTTTAATCTTGATATATAACGTCCTGGAGGATAAAATTTGTACGCATGATATTTAATTTTTAAAAATATTTATTTTAATTATATTTTATA
>JAQIXR010001508.1:0-12104 GCA_034700825.1 Quadroppia sp. Gr-Ori-00064
CTCTCTCTCTCTCTCTCTCTCTCTCTCTCTCTCTCTCTCTCTCTCTCTCTTCTGAATTTTTATCATTATTTTTTCGTCTCATTTATTGTAAAATTTTATTAAGTGTAAAATAAATGAAATGAATGTAATGTATATCTGACTAGAATTTTATGAGTAGAATTGTATTGTATTTTCACTTTTGTGTAATTTTTTCAATCTCTAAAATAAGTAAAAAGTAAAGTGTAAAACATTTTACAGAATATTCTGTTGATTATAAATAATTTAAATGTTTTTATTGAATAGAAAAACAGATGTTTTTGAGAGTTTGTTTTGAGTTAAAAAAAATATTAATATTTTCTCTCATTTCAGATAATATGCAAATGTATGCACAAATATCACATACCTGTCCACGAGAGCCAATTACTCTCCAGTCTGTCACTGTCTTCGCCGGGAAACGTGTAGAAGGCGGACACTATATACCCGGCCGGTCGAACACCCTCGTCATCACCAAATCCTGATCCGGCCCTAGATATGGATGAGTTAATCTCATACAACCCGTCTGTATATCTGAGTTCGGGCGATAGGGCACAGGTGGACAATTCCTGCGATGTGCACGAGTATATTATGAATGGGAACTTCGCCTGTCGTTCCACATTCATCAATATCTGATGGAACGGTAGTGTAAAGTTGGCCGTCAATTGTCTCACATTGGATACCATCCACTGATGGTGTTGTTCAAGGGGTTGGGGCGCAGTTCGATGGCGGGGATAGTGTGAAGGTGAGGGCAGATCCTGGGGCTGATAGATATTGGTCTCGATGAATGTGATCCTGTGGAGGGCGTCGCCCGCTTTCATCATGATATCACTGGGGGGTGACGTCAATGGGGGCAACCCTTGACTCGGACTTTGTGGCGAATCGACACCTTCTCTATAGACGGATGAATTCATTCGTTGATAGTATTTGTCGGCGCCGGCGATGTCTGCGCTCTGGTACATATTTTCGTATTTGTGTGGACCGGATCGGCGACTACTGGTGTATCGCCGGTCACCGTCACGGTCTCTATCACCTGAATAAGCTCGTCGTGTGCTGTCGTCATACCTGTGCCAACAAAATAATCAATTAATAAAAAATGAATTTTCTTTTATAAGGAATTAGTTTTTAAGCAAAAAAATGTTTTTTTTTTACAAAATCTTTTAATTAATTATAAGTTGTTTTTGAGTTGAGTTGAAATTGATTTTTGAAAGTTTTTATTAAAATAAAGTTTTTATATAAAAAAAAATATTTTTAATGCAAATGAAAACACGTTTATCTGAACCTTGTTTTATAAAACTTATATTTTCTCTATATCTTTATTATTGAGTTTTAAAAAAATATTATTTTCGTTAACAAAAATCACTTGAAATTAATGAAAATGTATAATATTTGCCATAAATATAATATATTTAGCTTTAAATTTCATATTTAAATGTAAAATATTTTTTAATAATATTTTGTTTTTTATTTAAAGACATTTATTTAAAAAATTTAATCTTTTATTATATATAAAAACATTCAATTAGTTTTAATTTGATTTATACCATAAAAGTCGGATTCGCTTTAAATTAAAATTTTTGTAATAAAACAACGAATTTCTGCATTCAATGTAAACAAAACAAAATTCTGTATTTTCTTTAATACAGAATTCATTATCGAAATCGTTTACTCAATGGCTTGACTTTCGAGCAAAGAATTTAATCAAAAAACTCTTTCATTGTTTTTATAATATATCAAATCAAATGCCTTACGAAATGCCTTTCCCTTCACTACTGACAATCACAAATAGAGAACAATATATAACACAATATATAACACATTTTTTTCATTTTAAGATAATATCTAATCGATTACAATATATTTTTTGGAAGCTATTGAACAGAATATGCAGTGCATATATATAAAGAATATTCTTTATTTTAATTTGAATTTAATATATTATTGATATATAAATGAAAAAACTTTTCAATTGAACTAAAAATATAAAACTCATATAAAAACACTTATTTCTACATCAATAGTGAATACAATATAAAATCATTGAATTTGTGCAATACCTGTACTCGTATTCCCGTAGCGCTTCCCGAGAGTGCAGGGGCGATGTGAGTGGAGGCGTTCCCGTCAGGCGCCCGTAGTTTGAAAAGTATTCATAATAATCAAAGCTATTGCAACTGGGATTCAATTCATGGTTGAACGCTGTGTTACGTTTGGGCTTTTGGCGGCTCTGACCCCCATATGTGGGCTCTATTTTATCTCTATTGCTCGACGAGTCGTTCAGATGGAAGAACAGATGAGTTGTCGTGTGCTTTGCCATTATTTACTGACCCATACTCTAGTCTCTGGTAGTTATCATATAATATATGCGTTTTGAAAATTATAAATAATATTATTTTTAAACTTTTTTATTTTGTTCACATTTTATGTTATTTCTCTCAGTATTAATAATGAGATTATTCTTGAGTTTTATATTAAATTTTAGTACATTTTGTTTATTATTCACTTTTATTAGTTATTATTCTTAATATCCTTTCATCTCTTGTATAGGAATTATTTTTAACCCATTATTTGTTATCTGAAATAAAAAATATTATAACTTTTGAAAATGATTTATAAAATAATTATTTGATTTAAATATGATATGAATTGTATTTACGAAAAAATACTTTTCATAAAATCTTTCAAATGTTTGCTTGAATTTTATGAAAAGATTATTGAATTTAATCAAAATATATAACATATAATTCAATCCAATCTTTGATATTTGAATTGATTTAATAAAAGTTACAAAAAATCTCAAAATTTATGTCATTCCTGAAATCAATTTAATATTTCATAAGATATTTCGATATAGAAATAATTCATTGATTTTAACACAAAGAACTTTAATAGCATTTCTCTAATTAATAATTAGTTTATCAATGATTACTTCATATAAAATATATTATTTCATATATCTATAAATCATTTCTATTGCGAGAAAAGGTTTAATACCATTAATACCATTAAATCCAAAATAAGTATCAAAAAAAATGTCAAAAAAATGTCAAAAAGAATTTTTTTATCCAAACCCAATTGCAAACACTATTCGCCCACAAATAAAAGGCTTCTTTTTATCAATTTCTCTCTTATTTATCGATAAATAGTTAATCGAAGAAAGAGAGAGAGAGAGAGAGAGAGAGAGAGAGAGAGAGAGAGAGAGATAGAGAGAGAGAGAGAGAGAGAGAGAGAGAGAGAGAGAGAGAGAGAGAGAGAAAAAAATCTGTTCACAACACATACAGTAATTTATATCATTGATAGAAACAGTTGTCCGGCGCTGATGAAAGGACTGGTAATATCATTCGCCCCTTAAATGAAACTAAAGGCATATAATGCGATGCTTTGTGTGAAAGCCTAACCTAAAAGACTTCTGTGTTTAGTATAGTCTGTATAATAACCTACAGTTATATTAATATTTGGCACACATTTAATGTGTATTTTCTCTCTATATATGAAATAAATAATACTTTTAATAATGAATAAGTTTTTCTATCATTGATTTATAGCTAAATATTGGTTATAATTACATATAAAAAGTTTTCACAATATATAACACATTACAATTGAATTGTGGAAAGACTTATAGAGTGACAAAGAATAAGTGAATGTCTTTGGATTGAAGAACGAGTTCATAGATTATATTGATTATTATATTCAATAATATTTGTGATAAACAGAAAAATAAATAAAAATAAATAAAAATAAATGACAACGACTTTATTCCATAGGTTTTGGTTATTATTACTTATTTTTTGTTTTCACAAATGTATTTCATTCGCGTTTCAGTCCTTTTTTGTTCATCCGATTTATTGGACACAAGAAATACATTTTTCAATGAGTGCAACAAATAATAGGATTTGTAATCTCATCGATAAGTGAATTGAGAAATAAATAGAGCATTGGGTTTGACATTAAATGGATTTGATTTCTATGTACAGTGTTTATGAAGATGTGATACACTGTTGTTATTATAGTTAAATTCATAAATATTAAAACATTTCGATAGATAACATACTGTCCTCTTTAAAGGGGTGTATATTCTCATATATAACACCCAAACAAATAAAAGGCGGTTTACATAGACTTAAAGACTTAATGTTTGAAAAAATTGGATATTATTTTCAGTTATTGAATACATATTATTATTATTATTTGTATTAATAAAAAATTTTTTATAAAATTTTATTATTTATTTTAGACTCAATTTTAAAATATTATTTTTTGTGATATTTTGAGAATAAAATAAATTCCTTATTATTATTAAAATATGATTGAATTGAAAATTGTATTCATAATAATTGGCATAATATTCAAATGAGTTATTCCTATCCCTTCTGTTGTCTCTAAAAATATAATGAAAGTTTAAATACATTATAATATTATGATTGCATTTATTTGACATTAATTTATGTGAACCAAAATTAAAGGCGTGAATATCATTGGGGTTTAAATATTAATTGTATATAAAAATTATATTCTATTGGATTTGCATAAAAAATAAACGAAAATTTCATTTTCTATCATTGCATACAATTTATATCACAATTGATTAAAGTATTTATCTGTATAAGTGTTCATGGTGCTCTCTCTCTCTCTCTCTCTCTCTCTCTCTCTCTCTCTCTCTCTCTCTCTCTCTCCTTTACGTCTTTGAATGCATACATTGACTATAATGTGAACAAAAAGAGGGTTTTTAATATTGTGCTCTATTTTTAGACTTCTTGACGTTCGCTGTATTTCTCCCTGCAATACAATAGTCGTTTTGATGCATCGATAGGTTTTGCACTGGTATTATAAAATGTCTTAAAAGCAGCGCCGATAGCAATGGCAATAATGACAGAGATATAATCTATAAGACTATAAGAGTATATTTCGCGATACAAACATAGTATGTCAAATGAGGTGATAGACACAACCATACCGTACAACCAGTGCTGACACTACAGAACACACACACACTGTGTATGTGTTGTTACAAAAGTATTTTTCAATATTTTCAAGACTCGAATATCAGGTTCAGATATCTTTGGCGATAGTTTTATGCAGTATATATTGTAGTAAATAAAAAGTGTGTAAAAATGTCACATATTTTTAAAATTTTATTTTCTTTTTTCTCATATTCTAAGACACTTTGAGACCCTTAAGAATGAGAGAAGATCTCTTGTGTGTGTGTGACAGACATTTTCTATACAAAGAATATTCTGTGAATAGATATCAATGTCGAAAGTGTTAGATATCACATATCGAGTGAAAAATGTCAATCAATAACCGACCTCTCGGTATATCCGAGAGATTTATTGTGATATTTGATGTCAAACTCTTTATATAAAAGTTAACACAAAATGAATATTCATTGAATTCATTCACTATTTGTCTCAAAGAATTTATTTCATTTTATTCTTAAAAGATTCTTATAATGAATAAGACAACAGAAAATGTATTTTCTTATACTTAAAACAGTTAAGAGAAAAAATAATTTTCAAAATTTCGTCAATTATTCTAAACTAATATAACTTTATATAATTTTAGTTATGATAACTAATTATTCAAATAATGTCTTAATATGTAATATAAATATAATTACAAAAAAAACATAATTTAAAATCAATTAATTTCAATGAATAAAAGTAAAGTAATTTTGTTTTTAATGGCATTTTTTGTTGTCTTTAAAATAATAAAAAAATATTCATTTAATGAATTCGTTTTGAATATTATACTTAATGTACAAAAATAGTGATTAGTTTTCACTTTATGTGCACATAATTTATAGCACTATAAAAATGAGAGAAAATGTTTTTTGTCGTTCATTTGTGAACACAATATTCTTAATGAGGATATGAGTGGAAAGGCTTTTTTCATATATTAATAATGGAAAGAAAGCAATTCTCAACTACCGGTGCAATGAAACGTATTATATAATACATTATAAACCTTTGAATTGGTTTTTACTTCAGTATTATTAGCAATAAATGATATAAATCATGAAATATAACTGCAATTATATATTGGATATTAAGGTATTATAACATTATATACGGTGTGTGTATAAGTGCCGTACCATATAGTGGTATGTCATTGGACATTCATTAGGCGATTGCAGACATTCATATAAATTGCTGATTATATAAGACATGTCTTTTACAACATTAGTAAATAGGGATTACATTTGTGTTTATGAAAGCGATATCTCTTTCACAATCTCTTTATATAAAAACTCACTGAAATGTGAGAATTAGTGACCAAAATAAATAAGATTTGTAATTGTATTATATTTGTTATGATCTCTCATATTCTTCCTCTCTCTCTCTCTCCCGCCCTTCCTTTCCTCCTCATTATAAGTTCTAAGAATATTCTGTTACAGAATATATAATCTTATTTTTTTGTGCGAAAGTTTATAATTATATTCAAATATTCATTTTAATGTAAACTTATATAAAACTTGGCACCGCTTTCGGTGTATGTAAGCACAGGGAGTTTGGGATTTGCAAAAAACCCGAGACATTCCGTATACACAAATGAATTATTTATTCAATACTTATTTCTTTATATTTCTGTATATATTTTGTTTGAAAAAATGTATTTTTTATATATAAACTGTATGTTAAATTATTTTGGCTTTTTTTCTGTGTGTTCGTTATGTGCCTACCGTTCCTTTATTTTCATACTAAACGATTCAGTCATTGATTTTAATTTCTAATATAAATATTTCTAGAATTCAAAGTAAACTAACATTTCATTCAATATATTCTTCAGTTCTGAATGAAAGGTAAAATGTATTTGAATTCATGAATACAAGCAATGAATGTATTTTTCAAATATCAAACGAAAATATTCTTTAAAAAAATGTTTAATTTTTCCAAATCACTGTTTGAAGTGGTTTTTACGTTATGCTAACAATGAATTGCATTCATAAAAATCAATAAAATAAAAAATTCTTTCATTTATTTGAATAACAAATGAAACATAAATTTTTAATTAACAAAAAGTTTTCATTGAATTCAATGCGATTTCAATGTAATTGAATGAAACCAATAATAAAAACTTTATTATTTGTTATAATAATTTCTATTCATTGAATGTCACGTCAATTGGATAGTTATCGTAGTTATTCAGTCACGTAAAGGCCTGGTATGTATTCTCTCTTTCATTGAATATTTAGCATTTTGTGTGATTTCATAAATAATTTTGTGAATTGAATATCAATTTATTGATAATGTCTTCACTAATAGTATATTTATGTCAGAAAAGAACTGATTTATATATATAAAAACTTTCTATTTATATATAATTGCAATTCTTATATTATTTCCATCAAAAGTTTTGCACAAATTTATGATAAACTTATTATTGCCGCAGATTTTTATCGCTGTCGAGAAGACAATGAAATCACAGTTTATAGTCATTTCTATGGCTTTATATATGGTATTATATAAAGGTGCCAATTATCTACCTTTCCTCCTTATATCCTCACAAAATCTTTCCTTCCGGAATATATGGGAATATATAGACTTATTTCATCTATACTGTATATAAACTTGGTCATTTTGATTACACTATATATAAATTGATCAATAGTTTTCATATAGTATTTACAGTATAATAGACTTCAAAAACACATTCACATTATGTGAAGTAAATTCATTCACACATTCATAAAGTGTGTGCAAATTGTTATTCATTATTACATTATAGACAATGTTTTGGTTTAGGTTTAGTTATAAATAATTGTATTATTGTTATAAAGACGATAAACACCACCTTTTAGGCCAAACCGCTATAACTGTTCATTTTATGCGCTGAAAATGCCCTTTAAATATATAGATAATCTAAAATAATTATAATTAAGTTGTTTTGTTTTCATCTCTTTTTTTCCATTGGATTTGAAATCATAAAAATAGAGTCTTTTCTTCACTTTTATTATAGTGTTTTTAATGCACACAAAATGTCTTTGAATTAAAGCTTTCTTTATTGGAGACAATATTAGTCAATGTTATTATTGTGTCTTTCAATGAAAACAATGAATTCTAACATTAGTTTTATTTGATTGTGAATTATATTATTTTTATTTTCCATTCATTTCATGAAATATAGAAAACAATATATTTTTATAAAAATATTAATTTATTTTCTCTGAAAGCCTTAATAAAAAGGAAATGCTTTTTATGAAAGCATTGAATATTGTAATTTGAAATGAATTTTTTGTCACTTAATTGGACTAATTTTTTTCTCTCTTTTACGTCAGAATTTCAATCATTTGTTTTAATAATAGACTAAATATTAAATAATTTTATTTATAGCCTTTTGTCTAAACATATATAAATAGATATTTATTTTTTTATCAAATTTTTGTTATAAATATTGAAAATCAATTTTGAAGTCCCTTTCCTTTCGTATCGCTTTTGTGTTTCTTGACAAATATTTTCGTTTTTTATTTATTTCTTTTTATTTTTATTTTTGCTGAAAAATTGGATCATTTGTTGTAAACAAATAAACAATGTATTGAAACAATTGTCAGAAGAATAACAAATTGAATTTTCTCATTGCTTTCAATGTATTGAAAACATATTTATCAGTTTTTTCCATAAAATTTGAGTGAAAAGGAGAGTTAGAGAGAGAAAGAGATGGAGAAAGAGAGGGAGAGAGAGAGAGAGATGTTTGACTTTATCTTAAATACAACTCAAAGGGCGTAACAAATAATTAACATTTCATTTAATTCCACAGAATATGGTTTTTCTCCATTAATACTACAAAGAATAAAGCATTCATTTATTGTTCATTTTATTATAAATTGGATTTACTATTGAATATATGACCACAAAAATTACTATCGATTTGATTAATATCTTCATTGTATGCTATGATTGAAAGCATACTTTAATGCATATAACAGAATATTCTTCAGAAATACTGTACTAAACTTGAATACAATGAACCGTATATTAAAGATCATTGAATAGACAATAAAATGAGAGATTTTTTGTAGTGTGTTTTCAGTTATTTATTGATATTACAATAATATATAAATATATTATTCATTAATCATTATATTTGTCTTTATTACTATAACTACACATAAGTTATATATAGTATTGATGTTTGCATTTAATGATGTATTGAATGAAGTATTCAATAAGCGCTATATTATTCTTATAGTGGATTTTGCGATTCATTACTATAATTGTTATTTAATTTCTTCAAATAATAATACATTTTATGAACAAAAACGAATTTATTTATGATTTCATATTAATTGAAATTACAATTGATTTGAATTTGTAATTGTAATCAATTTCTATAATAATTTTGTTCATTGATTATTATAAGGAAATCTTTAGAGAAATCAATTATAATGTTATAATATATACAGAAAAAATTATATGAATATTTAAAAGAATTTTAGCCATAATTTTATGTGAATTGAATATGTTTTCAAACAAAGAATATTTTATACCCTTTTATAGGTTTTTTTATTTTGGTTTAAGTTTTATATTTTTCTAATATAAAAAGAAGTTTTTGAAAATCAATTAAAATGAACACAGAATTTAATATTAAAATATTGTGTTATGAAAATTGAAACTTAAAATGAAATTAATTAATTACTATCTGTCCTAAAGGCATACATGAGGTTCTCCCTCCCTTCCTTTCCCTCCCTTTCCCTGACTGACTTTCGATGTTAGATTTATTCTTGAATACCATAACTGTATAACACAATAAATATAATAACTTATTCACAAAAATTGTATTAATGGTGAAAATAATTCACTTATGCATTGCTTTTGAAGAAAAAACTCTTTTTATAGTATAAGACATATGTTGTAAATGTTGTATAATATATAAAATTTATAATTCATTCATAAGTATTGTAAGTGTTTTTTTGGCTATTATTATAGTATATTATTTAACATAACTATTGTTCATATGTTTTATGAAAATAAAAATTCATTTATAAAGAAAGTTATTATATTAGCAGTGAATACATGTTTTTTGAATTATATTTACATTATTATTAACAGAGAATTAATGATTAAAACCAATGATAACTTAATTTATTTTTACGAGACATCAGTTGTCTTGAGATATGAGTTAATTAGTGAGAATAGAACTGAAGATTTGTTTGCAATGATTTTTATAATATTTTTATGTAAAAATCTAGTCATTATTCATAGCCTCGTTAGACAACTGTCCAAAGATGTCATTTATTGAATTTTTGAGTTTTGTGTTATTTATGAATAAATTTCAGTTATTACAGGAAAACATGTATTCATTGAAGGCATGAAAATTGAAATATAATCTAATATTTCAAATAAGTATATATTTTTGCGAAAACTGTTTGTCATCACAAAAAAATGCATTCACTTCTCATTTCACGTATTTTCATATCTATAATAATCTCAAAAATCAGTTATATATGATATTTGCACACAATGTCTATGCCATACATATATCACTATTACACAGACATATACTCTATATTCAGTGATATATTTCGTACACAAAAGCAAATAATGAAATCATTTGTATGCTTATTGAGTGAAAGGAAGGAACCATTTATTTACAGGTTTTGATTTTTAAGGTTATATTAATTATTTAACTTTTAGTCAAATTTGATAATTAATTGTTTGTTATAATCGATTGAATCGAATAGTTATTTGAAATATAGTCTCAGATCAGTCTGTAATATATAACCCCTTTTTCATTGAAAAAAATTTGCAATTAAATTGAATTTTTTATTGAATTTTTATCCCATTTGTCAACTCATTTGCAATTTTTTAGTCTGTGAACAGTTAAATAAAAAGGCGATACATACCGGAGCTGTAAAGAAGTTCAATCCAATATTCTGTTGATTAAGTGTTAGAACATTTGATATAACACAGGAATATAAAAAGAATTCATGATTCTTGTGCACAGTATATACAGTGTACAGAAGTATGAAATTATTTGAATATTTTTGTTTCAATGATAAAAGAAATGTTTTTAACAAAAATCAGAGAAAACTCAACAAAAATTCTAATAAAACTCTTTCGAGTGATTCAAACACAATGTGTTTTTGTGTATATTATATGTGAATGTTGTGAACGTATAGACAATGCGTGTCGTTATGTGAGTGTTATGTTTGTGATCACGATTTTCGTGTGCCATACAATATAATGTGTGCGCACATCGATTTTTGCAAGGATTCACGACCTCCCTGTGCGTTGCATTGCACTCACAGTATTCCTTACTAGCCCTGTGCTCTATATAACTGTGCCATTGGTTTGATTCTACACATACAAGGCTTCATAAAAGGCTTCGGTTTTTATTGAAGTCAAGAATATTCTCTGTGTATACAATGAACATTCTGTGCGCACATTCACACAGTACTGGATTAGTGGCACTGGTAATCAACACATACGAAATACAATACCGTTTTCAAGTGTTTGCGATATATTTTTTATTAATAATAATATTCTCCTTCAATGATATCTTAGAAAATAATTGCTTCAAAGATTGATTAAAAATAAAATAGCACAAAAAAGTAGAATTTTTTCACAACAGAATATTCTTTAATCAAAAATAATTTATATTTGAAAAAATAATACTTAAATACATTCTATGAATATATATATTATTTGTCTAAAGAATTATCGCAAAAACGTTTTCAAACACAGAAAATCACTTTCAATATTCAGAGTCTTTATTATTAAAAATTTATCGGAAAATCATTTAATAGAAAATTTAGATTAAAAACAAACAAAAAGTTTTCATTTAATTAAAACAAAAAAATCAATTTTCATTTTCTGTGCGAACTTTAAAGTCAATAATATTGTAATGAATTATTGACTTAACAATCAATATATACATTAAATATGGAATAATTGGTTTGAATTATTATTATATAACAGAGTTTTAATCATTAATTAATGGCATAATACATGTATATCAATATTTTTGCTTTTATTTTAATGATTGAGAATTTATTAAATTATAAGCATATTTGTGCCGGAATCGACTGCTATGATCATCAGTTATGAGCAAGTAATTTATTGATGATCTCTCTCTCTCTCTCTCTCTCTCTCTCT
>JAQIXR010001509.1:0-12100 GCA_034700825.1 Quadroppia sp. Gr-Ori-00064
GTTTTGAATGTGATTCAAAGTCTTATTAAATTCATTGAAAGTATTGAAAATGTTTTTCAACATTCAATTAATGTTAAATATTTTTATTTTTCAAATATTGTTTGCTTTCATTCATTCGGTAAGCAATAAATCAATCATTTTTTTCTTTAATTGATTATTGGTTTCAATCATAATATGAATGTTATTCTCAATATTCTTTGCATCAAAGAATAATCTAATATCACGAGTTCCAGACCATTGTTCTGACGTCAAGTCCGTCAAAATTGATGAAATAGTGATCAAAAACAAGACTTATTTTGTTATTTATGGCAATTATAGTCTGTATGTAGAAGTGGATCGCATTACTGACCAGCACCTGCCTGTCGTCCCACTTAAGAATCAGCCAAAATTGGTTGACCACAATTCAAAAGAATATTTAAGAGAAGGGATGAGAATATTTGACTATATATTCACGGAATACACCTATAGTTACAGAGTATATATCAAACACAAAACGACTAAAAATTTAAAGTTTTTAAATTTTATGAAACATTAGAACAAAAGCGGAAATTATTTCATTGGTTTCAACTATCTTTGGTTGGGTTGTCCACAACCGCTCTGTCTATCGGGTCGTATCGATGCGGCCACACGTCTGTCCAATGGCAGCGTATATATGTTTCGCGGAAACTATTATTGGGATCTCAAATATCCCCCTTTAGTTAGAAATGCAAAGAAAATAACTGAATGGAAGGGTAATAACACGGATGTCATGGGCTTTGAATCGGGTTTTTTCAATAGTGTTGTCTCCAATGGAAACTACACCACATTTTATAGGGTATTATTTAGAGCCCCCCTTTCAGGTGATTCAATTATGAAATATACTTTTGTACAGAGAGAGCACCTGTATATATGGGCCAAACAATCTCTACAAAATGAGACGACAAGACTGAAGCAATCGGAGGCGCTGTACGGAATGGACGCCTCCTTTTACATAGTGAATGGCAATAAGGGATTGACTTATAATATCATAGGTTTGGCAAACAATTGAAAATTTGTTGTAATTATAGTAATATTCAGGAAATAAGTATCGAATTGAAAGCAATCCTTTTGTCCTCTACTCTACCAAATATTTGGGCATTTCCTGGAATAGAGTGGACGCGGCTTTTGGTCAAAACGATTCAATTTATATAATAAACAATTCATTATTCATTAAATTAACCAAAAATATCTCTCTTTCAATTGAACCTAAATTGGTGTTCAAAGACTTATATAACTGTCCACAAAATGTCTATAAAGATTTTGGTGGATATCAAGCATTCATTGATCATTATTTGGATAAAACTCTAACAAAAGATAACTTCAAACGAGTTGTAAAAGAATATGAACACAAGAATACAGTTATTTTAAGTCTTTTAATATTTATAATTATTGTCATTATTTTTATGGTTTGGAGAAAAAGTGCGAAAAAAGAGTTTTGATTTCACTCTCTTTTAACTACATATTGTGTAACAGATTTTTTAATAAAAATTTTCAAAAATAAAGTTTATTCAAAGAGACGTCAACTCGAAGAGAAGGGAAGGGGCGCAGAGTCGAGGAAACCCCCGTCTATTTTCAGTTGAGAACCCGTTATAAACGAAGAATCACTCGAAGCGAGAAATACAATAGCTTTGGCCACGTCGTCAGTATTGCCCGGCCGTCTCAGGGGGTATTGCTTTGAGACGGCATCCCACATGCCATCCAACTGTTCCTTTGGTAGATATCGTTCAAATAATGGCGTCTGAATTTGTCCGGGACTTTATTGTATGGATTGAGTCATTCATTAGAAGTTATGATCAAAAAGTTATTACCAAATACTGTTCACACGAATGCCTTTCGGCCCCCAATCCAGAGCCAGACATCTCGTCATCATTTCGAGACCAGCTTTTGATACACAATACGACAAAATATCTGGAAACTATAATTGCATCAAGATCATATTAATATATCGTCTCTCTCTCCACAATTTCAATACCGGTTTGAGTCCACAAATGCTTGAATTATTAATTATAACTCCTTTTGATTTCTCAAGTAATGGAAGAGCTCTGAAAGTGATGGCATTTATGGATAAAACATATAATATTTGAATATTTTGAACGAACTTAAGACAAATCTGATAAATGGATCTCAGGTTCACTTTATGCAAGTCATCGAATGATTTAATCAATGTCTCCGTTCTGTCAATTCCTCTGCAAAAAAAAAGTATACATTTCAACCCTTACCACTCGTACCCCTTTTCACAAACTTTTCACAATTTTAATTCAATTTAATTAAACAAAAATCTGTTTTTTTGGTTCAACGGGTTTGGGCTAAACATTGAATATTATCAAACCTCCCGGCGTTGTTGACGACGACATCCAATTGATTATAATTATCAACGATTAAATCCATTAATTTCTCAACGTTTTCGTCTTCTCCCAAATCTCCGATGAATTTCATCGTCTGATCAATAGATTGAAAAACTTTTATAAAAATTTATTTTTATTTATTCAAAAAATACGGAAAAGTTTTGAGGAGAAAGTTGTTGGCACTGATGGGCGACTTCATTGAGTTTTGATTCATCCCTTCCCGTCACCACTACTTTTGCACCAAATTTTGCAAATAATAAAGCAGTGGTTTTGCCGATTCCAGAGCTGGAACCGGTCACCAGAACTACTTTTCCCGTGAATTCCTCCTTAAACGACATTTAACAACAAATGTAACCAAAGCTTAAAGTACTTCAAGTAATGATTTTTATCTGATTTAAGCCTTGTTTGCATTTGTTTAGATATAGTGTAAAACATGTCATCAATGAATGAATTCATGTTTTATCGCAATATTTACGCAAAACCCAAATTCAGGTCAAATGAAAACTTTATTATTAATAGTTAGTCTGTTTTACAGACATTCAATGAAGAGATATAACTGAAGCCAAAGTATGGGTGCGTTTGAAATGAGGAAACACTTTGGAAAACATACGGTAATAACTTCACTTAAGAACTCTTCACTCAAATCATAAAACAAATCAATTTTTATTCATTTTATTCTAATTGAGAATCAGTTGAATACAAGAGGCGGTGAATCAAGAAATCCGCCGTCGATTCTAATGTTGACACCAGTTATAAAACCGGACTCTTTTGAAGCCAAGAATACAATTGCTTTTGCAATATCTTCGGGATATCCGCGACGTCTGATGGGATACTTAGCGTCCACTCCTTTCCACATGTCATCGATTTGTTGTCGAGTCATATGAGTCGAAGTCACCCAAATAGGGGTATCTATTTGTCCCGGGCTTTAATCGTTGAATGCATTTGAGATTAATTAACAAATCATTTGAGACTCACTTCAAACCATTGACTCTAATGCCTTTCGGACCCCAATTGAGAGCCAGACAACGGGTCAACATATCGAGACCTGCTTTGGCCACACAGTAGGACAGGTTTGGGTACTGAAAAGTCATCAAACAATTCAAAACAATTGACTAAACCTTTGATTAAATACAGGTTTGAGTCCATTAATGCTCGATATGTTAACAATAGATCCTTTCGTCTCTTCGAGCAATGGTTTGGCTCTTAAGCACAACTGATATACGGATCGCAAGTCTATTCGCATGTATTCATCAAACTCTTCGAGTGATTCATCTGCCCGTCCGCCGCCTATTCGTCCAAATCATATCAAAATTCATTCATCAAATTCTTTGACAAACCTTTGCCGGCGTTGTTGACCAACACATCCAGTTGTCCAAAATGTTGAACTACACTATCTATGAGTCTATCGACATCTTCCTCTTTGTCCATATCGGCCACAACTGTCAACGGCTTAAGACATTATGAATTAGTTTTCACTAATTCTTTGAAATCATTTTATAATACCTTATGATTAAAAGGAGATATTTGTTGACATTTGTTGGCCACGACTTCGTTCTTGTCAGCACTTCTTCCGGTGACCACAACTTTGGCACCCAATTGAGAGAAGAGCAAAACAGTCGACTCTCCTATTCCTGAATTACTTCCCGTCACTAAAACCACTTTATTTGCAAAACTCTTTGAAGAATCCATTCCTTCAATGAATTTCGGTTTGACTTTAAAAGTAAACTTTGAAACCAATCTGTTCTTAAGGAACGGGCGATTGTGTCAGAGTAGTGCCTCCAAGTGCTTCTCCTGTGCCTCAAATCACATCTAAATGGCTAACGACTAGTGTCTGAACGGGTGGTCACAGACTGTCTTCAAATGATTTTATTTCTTTCAAATGATTTGAATTAATTTGAAAATAGTTTGATCTTTACGTCGATTGTCGACAAAGATATCCCAAACCAGAGATGCAAACACTTGTGCCAACAATTCACAAACCCATCTCTGGCTCTGACCCTCCCTGTCCTCCCTGAGCGCATTTGAGCTGATTTGTGATTATGAAATAAGCCTTGAATTGAATGATAAGAATTAACTGAAAATTACGATAAATATAATAATTATCGCATTTTCTGTCAATTCATAAACAATTGTAAAGACATTCAAAGAATCAATGAATCAATGGATCGATGAATGCATTGAATGAAGTCTAACAACAACTTCAGTGCTATTGAAATGTGAGTTATTTTCTCTTTTATCACAAATTGATTGCAAGAAAATTAAATGTCATTCAAATTATCCGTTAATTGAACTCAAAATATGATATTAGCTATGATTGACAACACCTGTGCAGACCTACTGTCAGCTCAGGTATATATTAGCGCTCTTTTCATTCAAACATTTGCGCCAAACATTCAATTGGTTTTCATTTCAAATATAGATCTAATGATTGGACACAAAGACAACACTTTATGACAATTTTCACTATAAAACAGACATATTTGAAGCCATACTTTCGGTCCTTTTTAATGCTTTGTGTATGAATGGATCAATGGATTAGCGATACCTAATGGGACCGAAGCCTCGAAAGGGGTGAACGAGTCGTTCAAAGCTTATGTGAAGTGCAAATGAAAGCACAAATAAACTGTTATTCATTTTTAGTCATTTTGTGTCTCAAAACACATTTATATCACAATTAAAGTGATATTTCATTCAAAACTAAAGTCGAAAACAATTTAAAAGTAATTCAAATCAAATTATGAACGAAAACAACCCAAAAGACGAGTCGATTGGGGATCAAAATGAAGGTAAATGTGATATTTGGGAACATTTGACACAAATATTACGTTATATTCAATACAATTGAATCAAATAAATCACTTTTGAGTGACCTTTCACTAATTGTCACAGATCTGGTGATCGCCGAAGCCGTCGAAGTCATGTTAACCATGTATTCGTGTCGGTTCTGCTCCAAGAGGTTCGACACCATCGACAAAGTGAAGACTCATTTCCTGAAGAGGTATTCAATACTTGATTCACAAATACGTTAAGAGTTTTTTGTATCACTTTTTGGTCATTCAAAACAATCGTAATTTAAATGATTTTATTGTTTTGTTTTTCGTTGTCTTTCACTCGTTTTGTCTCATTTTAAGGGGTTTTTCACATCTTTCATAACTTTTATTGAATTTGAGACAATTTTTTCATTTAATAAAACGTTTTGAATAAGTGTTTGACTGAAGTGTGGATCAAATAGTTGTCTGAATCCATAAAATACATTACAATTGAGTGAAATTATATTATCTAATCCTCTGTGAATTGGATCTACTCTTCAGACATAGCATTGCTTTGGACAATACGCCTAAAAAAGACATCACCGATGGATCTGAAGAGCAATCAGAAGCGGTTGAAAACGATTCAAACGTTGAAAAGAATGAATCCAACGGTGAAACAGATGAACCGGAGGAAAGGGTGGTTCTGGACGAAGACAATGACATGAGTGACGATAAGAAGACAACTCTTGTTATAAAACCACAGAAGAAAGTGAACAGAAGTAAGATTAAGATCATTGAAACCGAGCGATCGATTCAGACTAGAAGTCGTCTGAAGAGAGACCTGCCGTCACATCTGGAGCTGAAGATCGTTCGGTCCGACAACACATCCGTTGATCTGCCCCCAAGACGTGGTCGGCCCAAGAAGTATGAGGTGAGACAAGGTCTCAAGACGGCAACCCGTCGTTATCCCTGTCCTTTCGCGGGCTGTGATTATATCGCCAAATACCGGAGCAATCTCTGGGACCACAAGAAGTTGCACACCGGAGAGAAGCCATACCAATGTAGGTCCAGATGTGCGACAACTCATACATTGAATGTATTGTTTGTATTGTCAGGCAATTGGCCGAACTGTTTGTCCCGTTTCCCTCAATCACAGCAATTGAAACTACATTTGCGAAGCCATACCGGGGAGAGACCGTATGCCTGCACTTGGCCTGGTATGTAATGTCACGCTTTTGACAGTTTTATTAACAGTTTGTGTTGTCATCCCATAGGCTGTGAGCTATCGTTCAGGTATTCATTCATTTAAATGAATTTTATTTTATTTGAATTTTTTTTTTTTGATTTGAAGCCAAAAACCGGGTCTAAAGAGTCATATGAGAACACATACGGGTCTGTCATTTGTCGACTGTTTTCCTCCTAAATACTCAATTAGTTGTTGATTTCAGGGGAGAAGCCATATGTTTGCGATTGGCCAGGGTGTGAATGGAAGTTCAGGTTGAAGGGGGCACTCACTGACCACAAGAAGGCTGTCCACGAGGGCCTCAAAGGGTTTGTATGCGAATGGCCCGGTTGTAACAAAAGATTTCTACAGTCGTGTCACTTACGTAAGCATATGATGGCTCACGCGGACATCAAAGTGAGTTTATAACCTACCGGTGCTTTCGGAACACAATTGAATGTAAATACCATTACAGCCGTTCACATGCGATTGGCCTAATTGTAACTACAAAGCCGTTTCCATGAGTTATGTGACTAACCATAAAAAGGTATTTCCTTTCGCTCTAACGCTATACCAATTGATTCGAATTCGGTGTCAATTGTCAGACACATACCGGAGAGAAGAACTTCGAGTGCGGTGTGAATGGATGTAACAAAAGGTTCGTCAAATCGAGTCATGTTATTCGACACCAACACAAATGTCATCCCGAAATGATTGCGGAACAGACCATAACAGAGCAGTCGAGCGAAGAGGTCGAGGTCTACAACATCAGCACAATCGAGATCTAAC
This sequence comes from Quadroppia sp. Gr-Ori-00064, assembly GCA_034700825.1. NCBI lineage: Eukaryota > Metazoa > Arthropoda > Arachnida > Sarcoptiformes > Quadroppiidae > Quadroppia > Quadroppia sp. Gr-Ori-00064. Next base: position 7,125 of record JAQIXR010001509.1, read on the forward strand.
TAACTCTCCATTCATTGAATCTTTGGTTTATAACAAATTTATATAAGTTTTGACATTTATTTCATTTATTTTCAATATTTATGTTTTCATGTCTTTTCATGTCTTCTCATTTCGTTTCAATTGTTGTTTGAATTAAATATATTAAACCTTTTTTAGACATTTCTGTATTGAATTGAATGCAAAAACAATAAACAAATTCATATTTCAATAAATACTTGATTTTTATGTGATTTTCATTTTTAATACTTTTGATGCTTTTATAGACAATACGGAAGTCATTACAAGACTTGATTAACAACTTTTGCGATCAGTTTTCAAATGGTTTTTAACCTCAAACTTGACTTTTATTTTGTGAAATATTTTTGTTTTTTGACATAAAGTCAATCCAAAGATGAGATTAAGTGACGTTCGGATGTTCTTCTTCTCGATTCTCACCTATTCTTCTATTATATATTATCGTCAAAAATCTTTGGACAAAATTTCTGCAAGAAATGAATGGAAAAAGTTTTACGATTACATAATAATAGGCGCCGGATCTGCCGGCTCTGTGGTGGGCGCTCGACTTTCAGAAGATCCCCGGATAAATGTTCTGATCATAGAAGCCGGCGGTTCTGAAACGGTTGTGTCAAACACTCCCGGGTTATGCGATTCACTATTGAATACTTTAATGGACTGGAAGTTTGTCTCTGTGCCCCAAAACCAGTCATGTCTTGCAGCTAAGGACCAAAAATGCATTCTTTCGAGTGGTCGAGTCATTGGCGGAACTTCTTCTATAAATCGTATGATTTATTTAAGAGGAAATCCACTCGATTTCGACAACTGGGAAAAAATGGGTAAATATTTGGCGTTTTTTTGAGTTTTTGGAACCATTTTGACAAAAGTTTTGCCCTAAAGGCATAAAGGGGTGGTCGTGGAGGGATGTGTTTCCCTTCTTCATTAGGGCCGAGAACCAAACGGATGCCGAACTGTCCAAAAGTGGTTACTATGGAGTGAACGGACCGCTGGCTATAAATAATAATCACGAATACAATCGATTGCTTCAGTCGTGGATATTTGCATCACATTTATGTGGACACGAAATAAGTGACTTAAACGCAGACAATTTGGGAGCCGCTGTCCTCCAGACCAACATCAAAGATGGCAGACGTGTGTCGACCGCCAGCGCATACTTAGAGCCAAACATCGATCGCCCGAATCTTCATATTTTGGCCAACGCTTTCGTAACGCAAATCTTGTTTGAGAACAACACTGCCATTGGTGTCAACTTCATAAGGAATTGGCATAACTATGCCGTCTATGCCCGACAAGAAGTCATTGTCTCTGCCGGTGCCATAAACTCACCTAAGCTTCTAATGCTGTCAGGAATCGGACCAAAAAAACATTTGGAAGATCTCAATATTGCTGTCATTTCAGACCTTCCGGTGGGTCACAACTTCCACGACCACATCGGCGCCTATGGGTTGCACTTCACTGTAAACGTGTCGGTTGACGAACCCCTGACTGTTTCCAGTCTCAATCAATACTTCACTTCTGGTTATCAATCGTTAGATAAATGTATTTCATTTCAAATAATTTATTCATTTGTCTTCAATTGCAGGAAAGGGACCCTTAAGTCAGAATAGATTTGCCGCAACTCTCTATCAGTCAGAAAACGTCAATTCCAGCACCGATTGGCCGGACGTTATGATTATGACCTCCACTAACAGTCCCGGCAAAGAGATCAACGGCGAAGTCATTGAGCAGAGAATAGGTCTTCGAAAAGACATTTGGACTCAATATTACGGGACTTACGCGGGTTTGTCTCAATTCACTACTTGGCCCCTATTGTTGAGGCCAAAGAGCAGGGGTTGGATTCGCCTCTCGAGTGCCAACCCTTTGGATCAGCCATTGATTGATCCAAACTATTTGTCCGATTCAAGAGATATGAATGTATTAATCGCTGCGATGAGAGAATCGCTTCGAATAGTGAACGCCAGACCCATGCAGACCCTCAACCCTACCCTTTACGCCACTGCAGTTCCCGGTTGTGAATCATATCTTCACATCAATCAAACACAAGAACCGAAAGAGATTTTCAACGAAACTCTTGTCACCGACTCATACCTCCAGTGTATGGCCAGATCACTGACGGTGACGGCCGGCGATTATGTGGGAACGTGTCGTATGGGCTCTGACGAAGACCACAATAAAGTGGTTGACTCGAGGCTCAAAGTGGTCGGAGTCAATAATCTGCGAGTAATCGACGCCTCAATTATTCCAGAGATTCCAACGTCTAATATAAATGCCGTCACTGTTATGATCGCCGAAAGGGGGTCTCATTTCGTCAAATTCGACTATCGCTACAAAAATATGATTATTTTGTGAATACATTAACACTTCAAATGATTTCATAGAACAGGTATTTCTGGTAAATATTATTGATTATTGGCTTTTAGGCCGTTCTGTACATTTGGTTAATATTGTGTGAAATTTCATTAAAGAAATTAAACAGATTTAAAGCAATAGTAAATAATCATTAATTGAATCCCTGGTGAAAAGTCAATGCAAATCACATTTACAAACATTTTTATGTCTTTTTTTGCACAAAATTACATGAAATACACATAAAATTAGTTGCAATGCTTTCCACGAGATTTGTCACCCGACCTATGAATACAATGAGACCCGAGTCCTGGTCTCGGATCAGAAACACAAACGGTCTGTTGATTATAACTGTGGTTTTATTCCACTTCTCAGGCGTTTCAGTTGTCATGGATTTCAAATCCACTTCTTCGCTGCCATCGTTCATACCCTTCTCATCCACTGTTATACTGGCCCTGAGTATGGCTTCAGACACGTGTGCCTTTGATCCCACTCCAGCCGACAGATCGGCTTTCGATGTCCAGAGAGTTTTGACGTCAAAGTCTTCCAACACTTCCATTAGATTATAGTCTATTGAATGAATGAAATAATCGTAACATATATTGCAATCAATGGAAAGCACATCAAATGTAGACATGCCTTCAATTCTCAACTCAATTGCAAAATAATCCTAACACTCATACCTGTCTCAATTTTAAACTTGGGCATGGTCAGTTGCACCACTTGTGGCTTTGACTGTTGTAGTTCGTTGAACGCCCGGTGCAATACACTAACATTGAGATTCTCATTGAGACCCTTGAGGTCGGACTCAGTGTTGGGCAAAATCTAGATTTAAATACTTTTTAATTGTTTTGTAATTTAAGGCAATATTACTGACGATAAGCATCGATATGTGCGAACTGTACGGCAACTCAACCATCTGTGACCTCAGTTCGGGCACTGGTATTATGCGAAGTATATCTTCTTTAGTCATAAAATCAACCGGAGTTGGAAGACCAGACATATGGTGGGCCATGAAGTTGAAGAACTCTTGTTTTTCAGTGAGATTTGTGTCGAAACTGTGCTTCCATTTGCCAGAAAAGTGTACGGCATTGGCCAACACGACAGTGCTGTGAGGGTCGACACTTTGCTTATATAGGCCTCGGATCTCATTATTTGTCTCTTTGATCACCCATTCATTCATTGATTTTGTGATAGCTTTGCTATTCTTCTGGAAATTCTCTGCTTTTACAACCGTTTTGTAGTTATCTTTCACGAGTCTCACGAATGAGTCCTTCAGTCCTGCGATGTCAGAGTTGATCAACATTTTGGCCAACAATCGCACCGACATATCTCTGCTGTTCATTGCAGTCAATGAGTCGAATAATGTCTTCATTTGAGCGTTGAGTTCACTCTCTTTATATGAAATCATGTTTTCATTGAATATCAATATATAGATAGAGTTTGCATACCTGTGCCATAGCTATTGCCATTGCCAGTGCCATTGCCATCCAAATTGAGAACTTCTCTTAACTCGCGTTCAGTCTCTCCTTTGGCGCCATTCATTAATGTCATGACAGTTGCAGTCAAACCGAATGGCGAAAGGAATGTATTGTCTTCTGTTTCCAACAGATGCAACAAATTGACCGCAAACTCATTGCTCACATCGACGGCTAATGAACGCCTAGACAGAGGACTGGCTCTTAAGTCCTGTGCGCATAGAATTAGTATTAACGTTGAAAGATGTGAAATAAAAGACATTATCATTGAATATCACAATGTTTTCGATGTCTTCTAATGTTTGACTAACTTTTATATACAGATTCGGTAATTCCTTGGCCTTGGCCTTGAAGGTACTTACGTCAAGAGTGTGTTTGTGTGATGTGACCCTGTTAAGGGTGATAATTTTATTGTTAAAATATATAGCAGAGAATATAACAACAAATTCAATAAATATTATAAACGAGTATTTAATTGATATTAAGTAATGGCAAAGAGTTTTGTAATGACATTGTTTTCATACCATAATTGATGTCAATCTCCGGTAATCTTTCGTAATATCTACTTGCAATATGTACAAGCTCATTTAAACATAGAATGGGGGTTTTCCACACTAATAGTGATTCACTTTATATAACATTTATATATTGATATAATTCTGTGTTTTTGTAATACATATAATTATTATCTAAAATGTGAATTCATTTAAATATTATTGAATATGAAATGACTTGACGTTTGAATAAGAAATATAAATCATTTTAATAATAATTTATTGATTTTTTCGATGGGCTCTCAATCATACAAAAAATGATATAACAATTAATTAATTTGTATTTAATTTATAATTAATTAAATTAATATCAAATAAGAATTTCATTAAATATACTAAAATATATTTAAAATTTTTAACATAAAATGAGTCAAAAATAATATTAAATATTATGACTGAATAACAATTCAATTGAATTCCAACAATAAATACATTATTTTGCATAAAATGTTCACAAGTTATCACTTAATGTTTATCTCGATTTATTGACATTGAAGACAACTGCCGCCACACACAGGAATGCCAGAGTCCATGAGCCGGATATAATGAAGCCGATGGACACGTCCCAGTGATCGATACTCCA
>JAQIXR010001510.1:0-12095 GCA_034700825.1 Quadroppia sp. Gr-Ori-00064
AAGGTAGCATTTGAAACAGCATAGATAATTCCCGTTGATCATAAAGAGGATACTACCTGTTGATAATAAAGAGCATACTTTCCGTTGATAATAAAGAGGATACTACCTGTTGATAATAAAGAACATATTTCCCTCTGATAATAAAGAGCATACTTCCTGTTAACTCTTGATTTGATACGTAGAAATAACTCAAGTCTGTTCTCTCATTACGGCCGTAAATATAAATATTTATATTTTACAGAAATTATATCATAAAAAACTTTAGGAAAAAAGAAATAAAACACTAATTTCTAACATTTAAACATATATTTCTAAAATCAATAAACATTTTTTGAAAATATTTAATTAAAAATGAATAAAACTTTACTTATTTTATACAATATAATAGCCATTGTTTGCGGTAATAATTGAAATATTTTTTTAGATACTGTAATATATAGTAATTAAAAATTTATATTTTGTTTAATAAATAGTTTATAATGTTATCGAATGTCTGAATACATGTCCGAGTGGTTGGATATCCTATGAGAGTAGCAAAAAGTGCTATAAACTGTTGGACGCAAACGATTGGGAATATAATGCAGAAGACAGTTGTCCTCACATTGGCTCCATTGTGGCCACCATTGAATCCATTGAAGAGAGGCTATTCATAGCGAAACTCGTGTCCAACTATAGCGACAAATACGAGAGCGTTTGGATTGGTATGAAATTCACGAACACATCATTCAATTGGATGAACGGAAAGACACTTAACGACACCAATAGAACCGTTGGTCACGAAGTCGATGTGAGTCGTATTTGCCCGAAAAGCGCCTCGTCATCGGAAAGGATTTCGACGGAAAGATATACACCCCTTAACTGCAAAAACACTGCACTCGTATTGTGTGAAAAACAGTTGGAATCGGATATGACCTCAGTGAAGTGCAGCCTCGATATAGCGTTGTCTAAAAGGCTATCCATTCTATTAAATGCACCCTGTTCAGCCTGTCCACCATGTCCACCTTGTGCACTGGGTCCACCAGGTCCCCCTGGTCCACCCGGTCCACCTGGTTTACAGGGTACCGGTTCTAACGGTCTACCCGGTGCAATCGGTCCACCTGGTCAGAAGGGTGAAAGTGGTCTACGTGGTCTAGATGGTGTTCAAGGTGAAAGTGGTCTTTCTGGTTTTCCTGGTCTACCTGGTATACCTGGTCTGAAGGGTGATACTGGTGAACCCGGTGCATCTGGTCCACGTTAATTATAATGAGTTAAATAAATTGTATATTTACATTTATATGAATAGATATCGTAACAATAAATCCAATCGATTGAGCTCTAAATTATATAAATATTTATCTTCAACAGAAATAAATATTATTGAGAAATAGTGAATGAAAAATAAAATCAAATAAAAGTGTTATGAGTTTATAGACTATTATTATTAGCTAACAATTTATGAGAAAAAATTTATAAGAAATTATTTAAACTTTATATTTAATCCCATTTATTAAAAAACACGTAAAACATATATAACTTAAAACTTAAAAATGAATAAAAATTTACATTTTTTCTTCATTATATTAATCATTGTTTGCGGTAATCATTCAAACAGTTTTTGAAACCCTTTTACTATAAAATTAAATTTTTTTTTTTATAAATAGTTTATAATTTCAACGAATGTCTTAATATCTGTCCGAATGGTTGGACAACATATGAGAGCAAAAATTGCTATAAATTGGCGAACATAAACGATTGGGACTATAATCCAGAACACATTTGTCCTCACCTTAGCTCAAAGGTAGCCACCATTGAGTCCATTGAAGAGAGACTATTCATAGCGAAACTCGTGTCCAACTATAGCGACAAATACGAGAGCGTTTGGATTGGTATGAAATTCACGAACACATCATTCAATTGGATGAACGGAAAGACACTCAACGACACAAATAGGGCAACCGATGGCCATGAAGTGGACGTGAGACGTATCTGTGCTCAGAAGGGGGGTTCGTCATCGAAAATGGTTGCGATCGACAGTTTTATACCCATTTACTGCAAAAACATAGCACTGGTATTGTGTAAGAAACAGCTGGAATGGGATAAGACTAGCATCGAGAGTATGGTGGATATTATTAAGGAGCAGAAAAATAACCTAGCTATACTGGAGAATAAGCTAGTTACACAAGAGAAAAAGTTGGCCAAACAAGAGAGTAAGATATCGGTGCTTGAATTGGAGACACTGATATATAAAGATGTAAATGACCTTGATAAACAAAAAAAGGACATTGTTGATATTGTTCAATCGCTTGACAATATAATACCCGTTGGCTTCACATACACACAATATGATGGAGAGGCCGAACCGAATACATTATGGCCTGGCTTACGATGGAATCGTACCATGGTCATTCGTGTTTGGAAACATATTAATTAATGAATTAAATGAAGCAAAAATATTTTAGTAATTATTTAGTTATTATTTTTTTAGTAATTTTTTAGTAATTTTTTAGTAATTTTATAATAAAACAATGAAAATATTTTTTGTCTTAAAATTAATTTATAGAAAGTTTCAATTTATTCCGTTTCCGTTAAATCATTTGATATATATAAATAAAAAAACATTTATTTTCTTCATTGAATTGACAAACAGTTATATAACATTATAAACATATTCTGTGTTTTAATATTTAAAAATTTTTTTTCATTCATAGTTTTAACTCAAATCATATAACAATACAATTATTTTGTGTTTGTTTTTTACAATAAAATATATTGTTTTTTGTATATCTGTTGAGAAAATAATTATAAAAAACTAATAACAATTGCCTTTCAATGAATGATAGACGCAGTCATACGAACGCAAAGCACGTCTGCACTCAAATGTGTTCATCAAACAAAAAACAATATAAGGCCCGCATTTCAGTGCAATCACTCTTTAAAAACCACTTTATATTGAATTCAAAAATTATTTTAAAATAATATTCAATTTTAATATTTATTATTATTTTATTATTAATCAAAAAATTCATTTAATGTCATTCAAGACAATAAAATGAGCTCTCATTCATCATATTTATCAAGATCATTTATACTGCTATTTGTTCTATACATACATAACCATGCTCAACTGTTCGATGATGACCCGGATATATTTAGACAAACGGTTCGTATGAAATGTACACTTGAATATAAGCTAGTTACTCTAGTTCAATTAGAATTTTTCAGCCCTTAATTCACCTTGATGAAAAATTTTATTTAAAATGAAATGATCTATTTTAATGTGATATAACCATGGTGAGTTTTGGAGCAATATATTATTTTTATAACCATAGCCACAACTGATTGAATCGCGTGGCTTCACATCAGAGTCACATACGGTTACGACACGTGACGGCTATATTCTCACAGTGTTTCGCATTGTGAACCGACACACGACACGCGCCACCGCCCGCTCGCGTCCAATCATACTATGGCATGGAGTGGCCGTCACTTCCGACTCGTGGCTCTTCTCGACCGTCGGCGCCATAAACAGCGTCGGCCGATATTATGAGAATAACGACATCTATAATGACTGCCAAACGAATGTGACGTCGAATCTGGCGTTCACTCTGTCCTCATGTGGTTATGACGTGTGGTTACCCAACACTCGGGGAACACACTATTCGTTAGGACACCAGACGTTGAACGCGACCAGAGGTGACATGTCTTATGAAAAATACATTATATTTTAATTATACTTCTTAGACAACTAGAGGACAGTAAGGTTTAGGGCAGTTCGCAGAATAATTGAGACTTTATTAGCAAATAGTTTATATTTTTGGAAAAGAATATTCTGTAAAAATTTTTATATTAAGTTTTAAGAATATTCTTATTACAAAGCACTGTTACATTGAGCACCTGGATCAATTACAACACAAAATGTTATATTTATTATACAGTGTTTTTTCGCTTATAAGAAGTTCTGTTACTATAAGTATTGTCTGTTTTAATGAAGACTTTCAAAACAATGTGTGTCTTATAAACGAAAAAGACTGTACTTTTTATATAGAAAACTACTTAACACTGATATTAATTATGATAGATTCAAGGTACTGGCAGTTTACGTTGACTGAGCTTGGTCTTTATGACATACCGGCTGTCGTTCAATACGTTATGGAAGCGACAGAATCGGGTAATAAGTGATTAGATTATGAATGCAATGATTGTACGAATGCATGAATACATAGATTCTGTCGGATATATCGGCCACTCATTGGGCACGTCGTCGATGTTCGTCCTGTTGTCGGAGGTGCCGGCGTTCGAGCGCTTCATACGTCCATTCATAGCGCTGGCGCCCATCGCCTACCTGGGTCACATGGAGAGCATTGCACGCATAGGCGTGCCGTTTGAGCCATTATTAAGGTGTGTGTCTTTCGTTACAACCTGTGCTCAAAAGGAGTCACTCTCTGCTCACATTTGTTCCATACGTAGACTATTTCCCGCACCAATGGGCATACCGGTGCCGATCGCACAGTTCATCGGCGTCTTCGTGTGCGGCAATCGTCTCTTTATCGACCTGTGCGCCGACATATTCTACGCTATCAACGGGTATGACCCGGACAATTTTAACAAGGTGAGATTACATCGAATACATAAATGTTTACATGATAATGATCGTGGTTATTTTTATAGACTAGGATACCAGTAGACGCGGCCCACTCGGGCGCCACAGTGTCCACGTGGGTGTACGGCCATCTGGCACAGTTGGTCAGCAGCGGCTCCTTTCGGCGCTACAACTATGGCGTGGCTGAGAATATGCAACGCTATCGCCAGTCGATTCCACCCAACTATCCCTTAAGTAATATAACGTCTCGGAATATCGCACTTTTCAGGGGCTTAAACGATCTGTTGGCCAACGATGACGACGTGCGTCTTCTCGTGGATCAGTTGACAGGTATTTGAAGAATATATTTATGTAGAAATTCTTGTGATAATATATATTGGTTTATATATGAGAATAATATTAAGAATATTTTGTAAATTATTGACAAAACAAAGAATAATGTTTTTTTATGCTTTCAGTGCCACTGATTGACAACCACATAGTAGAGGATCCAAGGTGGAATCACCAGGACTTTCAGCTTGGCATCAATCAGGGGTTTTATGTGAATTCTAGAGTTTTGCGAATATTACAAACATATGAATAATTAGAGAAAAAAAATATTATTTAAAACAAATATTTGTTCAAAACTTGACTCACATTTATGTGGAAAGCGATTGAGAAACAAATGAATAGTCCTTTGAAGGACAGCCAACTCAACGCTCAACTCTTCGTCGTCTTTATATCTCTGCCACTCCTGTAGCTTATCATTGATTTGTGTAACGATTTTCTTCTTATTATAGAAATCAATTTCAGTTGAAATAAAGTATATGTTTATTATCAGCGACAAAATGATTGCCAGAATATATATCTTGAGATTCATTAGCGGATGCGTTAGAAAACACATAATCATAATGAGATTAAACGTAAGGACATTGTTATACATGAAGAACAAGAGTACGTCGACATTCTTGGACAGCACCGAACGAAAGTGTATGAATCGATGGATATTCTGTTGAACGGCAATGATGTCCTCCTTCGAGGGCTTGTGTCTGACAGTGGCCACCATCTGGTGATAGTACTCGCGAATGGCGTTAAAGTATTTCACTTTCATCTCGTAGTAAATCAATTGGATGGCCACAAACCAGGCCATGATGTGGTTGATGATGAAGAAGAGAATATTCCTGAATGTGTACGGAATGACTCGCAGAGAGAATATCGTTTCGATGAACTCATCGAAATATAGCAAATAATTCATTATAATTACATTCATCGCGAATACAGACAACGCTGTCACACATTGAACGTATTCTTCGACGTCGTGTCTGTGTCTCAGCTCTGCGAACAGCTTGAAGATGGTGTTCGCGCGCGCTTTGATCCACAGATACGACAGTATTAGTGATATGGAGTTCACTATTGAGAAGAGTTTGAACAAAACCATCGATAGGTTGTGTTCGATGAATAGCGTGAACGGAATGTGCAGTAAAAACATCGACAGAATTGTTACCGTCATTCCCGTGAATAATTGGCTCAGTGTCCTATTAGTGCAGTTGAGCCCAAATATGACAAACATGTACTCAAACATTGTGTTCTTTGAGCTCACATCCAGTCAACTGACAACTGGAGTAAACAACTGTTTCTCTCAGAAAACATCAACTATTTATTAATACAGTCACTGTATGTATAATACATACAGTCACTGTATGTATAATACAGTGCCTGTGTATGACATTTATATGTGATTTTTGTGATCTCAAATCTCATCGATTTATTACTAATACCTTTTCATGTGATTTGAGGCCAACTATTCATACACTATTCATAACTCTATGTTCTCTATATTTAATGTAATGCAAGAAATATAATATTATTCTTTGAAATCTTTATTAATTTTATTCATTATATAATAGCATTTGATTTGGAGAATAGAGTAAAGAATTGTGCGATTCTGTACTTCAAAACACATATACTATAACTGTATTCAACAAATAAAATGTATTTAGAATTTAATGAATAATTGTGTCATTAATGCAATGAAAACATTATTTCATAAGAGATCTGAATAAATAGGGATATGTTGTCAGGTTTTAGTGCAATATGTAATCAATTAAATCTAAACATTTATTTTAATGTTAATATATGTTTAGAACTCAACTGATCACATATTGTCCTATTCGTCAAAACAGAGACTGTAATCATTTGATAGATTATTCTTTAATGCGATTAAGTATTAAAGAATTCAATTAACATATTGTATAAAACAAAGTCTTTCGCAGCTTTTGCTAACAAATGTGAAGATAATTTTATTACATTTTTTTGTGGAATAATAATAAAAAAATTATTGAATAAAATTTTATTTAAATAAAATAATTGTTTCAACAAATTATTTAAAACAATTAATACCTTTTTTTTGGTGAAAATACGAATAATATAGCGTTGAAAGTCATTATCAAAAGAACACTCAATTCATGACTAATTTCGTACAAAATTATAATAATTTTTGTTTAATTATTTCAAATATTTAATACAACATTTAATATACAATTGATATAATGTAAGAATTTTTAAATATTTTATTGAAATACATTTTTATATTAATAAACATCTTCTACATTAACAGTGAATTACAAATGAATTCTTTAACACAAAAGTTTGCAATTTATATAAAGAAAGTCTTTGTCGGAAAGAACAGAAGAATACAACAATTTTTAGATATAATTCTAAGAATTATTTACATATTTTTTAAATAATTAAATTACAATACATTCAAAAGTTTAAAACATTTTTCAAACGATAGATAATTTGATTTTCATAAAAGCTTTTTAAAGAATTTTTATTACAATTCAATTGACATTACTTTTAGTAAACATCCAAAACATAATGTTTTCAAAGAAATATAATTTAAAAATTGTCTGAACTTTTAAAGAAATTTATAATAAATGACATTTAATATATTGAAACAATGTTTACATAAACTCGTAATTAAATGAAAAAAATAAATTAATAATGAAAATAGCAATAAAATAAGCAAGCTTATTGTATGGCAAACCTATTGTTATGATTTCTCCATCGATTAAGTCTTGCAATTATTTCATTCTTAACGCGATTTTGTCTATAAATCAAAACATTATTTACACAAAAATAACCAAAAATTATAATAAAGATCATAAATAGTGTGAATAAAGTGAAACAATTTAACTGTTTATACAATAAATATATGACTGAAATAATTATCATTAGAGTTGAGATCACAAGAATTACAACAATTCTGTAATAAATATTAAATCTTTTGTTTAAGACATAGTCATCAATGAGAAAGTCTTTCAACACGTTTGAGATGTGATAACAATATTCTTCTGATGGTATACTTCTATACGTTTTCATTCTTTCGTTCATATAATACAATACTTTTAAATATTTGTAATTCATTTCATAGTAAATGAATTGGGAATTTATATTCCATCCGACAATGAAATATGTTGAAATAGGAGCATGGTGATGGTATTGGAGGTCAATGTATTGTATTTGAATTTTAAATAATTGGTCCAAAAATTGTTCATTAAATATGAATGAAATAACAAATGAATATATAATGAGATGACACAAAACACACGAAATGATCGATGTGTAAGACTTTCGTATATTATATCTCACATACAATTCGTCCAATTCTTCGTTGATTTCAAAAATGATTTTCGAGTTATATTTCATTATTAAATATGAGATCAAATTCGACAAAAAAAATGAATAAAACAATATTTTAATATACATTATTATAACTTCTTTTTCGGTTATCATTAATATTGTTATTATTATTAATAGTAATGAAAATGTCGTTATCATAAGACCCGTCAATGCATAGTTCAATGTCTTATTCTTACAGTTTATTCCGTAAGGAATTAATAAATATTTAATCATTTTAAACGATTTTTAAAATAAAAATAATTATATTTATTTAAACAATTTATTGTGAATTTTGATAAATATATTTAACTTTAAAATATATTATTATATATTGTTTTCACATATAATTAGAAAAATAGTATTTTTAAAAATAATGTTTCAAATCTTCAATTAAAATAAAGTTCTTTAGAAAAAATATGATTAAAATTGACAAATACTCTCAAAACACGACCAACTGTTGTAATGATAAACATAACACGACTTTCATATATTAATATAAATTTTTGTCTTAAGAATTTCTTCAAATATTATTTGAATTTAAATGAATTATATCTTATATGATATCCTCTATGATATGCCGGCGTCTATCGCATGAATGAATGATTTTTTTATATAAATATAAATTATTTTTTTTAATAATTATTTTCAATTCATTCAACAGTTATTCATAAAAAATATAACATATTTTTTGTGTTTAATGAAATTCATTTAAGGAATAAATCAATATTTAATTTTAAATATGAAACTAATGAACATATATTCAAATTTTATTATTGATTTTTGATAATATTCTTTCACTATATTTATGTAAACAAAACGAAAAATAATATTTTCTGTTGAATATTCTGTAATGACTTATATTCTAAAAATTATTATATATTTAAAATGTCTTTCTTTAAATGAGTTAATATTGTGTTTAACATCAAAGCGATGTTAATGTTATTGGAAGGCATTTATGCATAAATACATAATCTTTTTCTCGATTCAAATAACACTAATCCAAAAAAACATTAATAACTAGAAAATAAAAATGAATGAATAAATGATAATAATATTGAGGTTTCACTCATATATTGACCAAGATCATTCAGTTGTACTGAAAATCTCTCCACAATACAAGTCTAGCAATTATTTCATTCTTAACGCGATTTTGTCTAAAAATGAATACATTTTTTACATAAGAAATGCCAATAAATATTAAAAAGATTGCAATCAATGAACAGAAACTGAAACAATTCATCTGTTTTGACAGTAATGCAAACAATGAAATAAATGCTAATATTCCTGAAGTCTCGACAATAATGAGAATATAGAAGTAATACATAAATAATGTCTTATTTAAGACATTGTCATCAATGAGAAAGTCTTTCAACACGTTTGAGATGTGATGACAATATTCTTCTGATGGTATACTTCTATACGTTTTCATTCTTTCGTTCATATAATACAATACTTTTAAATATTTGTATTTCATTTCAAAGTAAATGAATTGTGAATTACAAAACCATCCGATGATGAAGAACGATGTAATAGGAGCATGGTGATGGAACTGGATGTCAAACACTTCAAGATTGACTTGAAATAATTCATCGACAAATGTGTCGAAAAACATAAATATATTCATAAACCAATAGCTTATGAGATGACAGAAAACACACGCAATGATCGATGTGTAAGACTTTCGTATATTATATCTCACATACAATTCGTCCAATTCTTCGTTGATTTCAAAAATGATTTTCGAGTTATATTTTATTATTAAATATGAGATAAAATTAAATAAAAAGAGCATAAAAAATAATAACTTAATTATTAGAATATCTTTGAAATTAATTAAAAACAAAGTCAACAAAATTATAAACATATTTGTTGTAATCATAAGACCAGTCAATACATTGTTTAGTGTCTTATTCTTACAGTTTATTCCGTAAGGAATTAATAGATATTTAAACATTTTTTTTATTACAATAGATATTCTCAAAATAAATATCGAAATATTAACACTAATCACAAAGTCTGACTTATTTTTCTGTTATTCTCATTGGATTTTATAGAGGAATAAATCTCACAAAATATATGAATATATTTATAACTCATTAATATATTATCGTTGAATGAATTAAACGAATAGCAATTATAGTGAAAAGAAATGTTATTTATATAACATATTATGTCAAAAGAGTTGCAAATAATACACTCATTAGTGATGTTATTCAACACAAGTGAATATAATTTATTTATTCAATCCTTTCATTGATATTAAGTTTTTTTTGCATTAATTAAAATACAGATCAAATACAAAATATTCTTCTTTTTTAAAATATTCTTCTATTGAGTAATAAAATAATATTCTTGAAAAAAATTTGTGTTTTTATAACTATAATGAGAACATCATTTATCGACTAATTATATGTAACGACAAATATAATATAATATATAATTTCTTGAATATTCTTGAAAACACTATTAGAATAAATGAGAATTTTTTCACATATGAAACACTTTTTGTAGAGCAAGAGCTCAACAACTGCTCTGAACAACTGTTGTATACATACTATTTGTAATTAAGTTATGTTATATTATTTGTCTCTTCTTTTGTGATAATATTAAACATTTCGTTGAAAATCACAAAAAAAAATTAAATTATATTTACATTTCATTCACAATTCATTCGCCAGAATGTAATTCAATGTCAATCACATGAATGAACAAAAAATTCCAATTCCTTAAGGAATGAATAGATATTTAAACATTTTTGTACTTATATTATAATGACATCAAATTGTTTGAGAATTTTATTAATGTTTTATTGTTTTTTGTTTTCAGTTTATTATAATTTAAAAGAAATAAAAATATTTTACTCAATTTCTCATAAAATATATTACAAAATTCACATAACATTAGAGAACATATTTGACACGAATAAAATATTATACTTATATTCATCGGAGAATATTCTGTGAAAATATTTTTACCGGAGGGAACGGTAGTATATGGTCGGTGTCTATCAACTCATATACACAGCTAATCAACATCTCTAACACCAAATGACGCAAAGTATTAGCTCATCAGAGTTTTAACTCTAGTTATAGTTACACTCAAATTATAATTTAGTTAATAATTTTCATATATAAAGTGCTTTCAATGAATTGATTTTCTATTACTTTGTGCTATATTTGAAATACATTTCAATTATTCACACAAACAAATGATTTATTTATAACTGAAAACATGTTAATTAACTTTGAACTATAATTTGATTTGTGCTGAAATCCAATATTAATTCAATTGATTGAATATATTATTATATGATATTTTATTGATAAAAATATCTGTAATTATATTGACATTGAATTCATGAAAGACATAAATAAATAAAATTCACTTCACTTAATAAATGTCAAAATAGATGTAAATAATTATAAAACTTATTCATTAATTAACAACTTTTATATTAAATATAATACATGCGCTAAATGGAATAAAAACAAACAATTTTGCCCTTGCTCAATCAACGATTCATCTTGTGATTCGTATAGTAATTATTTTTCCATATTTTAAGTCTTGTAATAATTTCATTCTTAACGCGATTTTGTCTATAAATAAATATATTATTTGAAATGAAATAACAGAAAATGATAACAAACATTATCAACAGTGAATATAAACCGGAACAATTATCTTGAATGTACACTAAATATATTAATGAAATATTCATTAATAAAGTAATGTTTACAACAATTATAAGAATAATGTAATAAATGAAACCTGTTTTACACAAGACATTGTCATCAATGAGAAAGTCTTTCAACACGTTTGAGATGTGATAACAATATTCTTCTGATGGTATACTTCT